>JBANCY010000153.1:0-63334 GCA_037040045.1 Phorticella flavipennis | reverse complement strand
TGTGTGTGTGTGTGTGTGTGTGTGTGTGTGTGTGTGTGTGTGTGTGTGTGTGTGTGTGTGTGTGTGTGTGAGTGTGCAGAGGTAAGAAGGTAAACAAAACACGATGCAGGTAAATTACAAAAGGATACCAAAGCGTTGAACGTGCGCATAAATAAACAGAAGAAGAAGAAGAGGCAGAAGAACGTAACTGTGGCTTTTGTTTTGTTTTTTTTTCTCCAGTTTTTGGTTTTGGTTTTTGAATTTGAAAGGAATTGGCATAGGGCCGACCAAGGGGGACCCGCGTCCAGCGACCACCGCGCCATCGAGCCAACGCCGCCGGCCTGAAATGAACATGCCACACAAGTCGGAGGCAGCTGGTGCGGCGGCAGGTAACCAGTTGGCGGCATTTGGAGTAGCCCGCGAAGGCTATACTGGATCTACGGGCTCAATGGGATCAGGGGGTAGGGGGTTTGTGGTAGGGGGCGACACAAAGCGGGGGCGTGCTCCATAGAAATTGATAGGCGTCCACAGAACGCCTGTTTTATTTGTTCTGTGGCATCCACTTCGTGGGGGCAACTGCTTCCCTTGGAATGTGTTGAAAGTGTTAAAAGTTGAGCTTGGAACCAGTTCGAGCCCACTGTATATACAGGGTATGCTTTAGTCAAGTTGGCTTTGCCGCCTCACTCGAATAATACCCAGACAATCGGCAACATTTCTATACTTCAATTCAAACCAAGTAATGTTTGGCCTGACTAAACCAGATTCCCGACACTGCGATTTGGAGGCAAATCAGGCCGAGATCAGTACCTGCTGCTCCTGCTGCTGGCTCAGCTGCTACGGCTACACGCTCGACGACGAGCTGCCCATCCTGCGTCTCTTCGCCCACTTTGGCGAACTGAAGCACGCCCAGCGCCTGCCCGATGGCAACGGCATGGAGCTGCAGTTTGCCAACCGGCCCCAGCTGCTGCGCGCCCAGCTGCTGGCCAAGCATCTGGTGGTTAGCAACATACCCTTCAATTGGCGTCCCGGCCGGCTCTCCGGGCAGACGCACAGCTGGCTGCTGATGGGCGAGTCGCCCTCGCACTCGGCCCAACAGGTGACCGCCTTTTGTCGCCGGCTCTACAAGGCGTTTCACAACTATTTTGTGGGTCGCTAAGGAGTGGGCGCCCCCTCCCCCTATATCGTAACGGTTTTGTAAGACTTGTAGATATTTTTGCTGTTTTGGCGCTTCAATTAAAACTCATTAACATGGAGGTCTTCGGCAACGAAATTTGTGTAATTTATTCAAATTTAATGCGAAGCCAACAGAAAATGAGCCGACCGAAACCCGATTCCAAACACAAAACAACAGAACAGAACAGAACTGAACTGAACAGACCCCCACCCGAACCGAACCGAACCAAACCGAATCGAATCGAAAAGAACAGAACAGAACAGAACAACAGAACAGAACGGAGTAGGACGGGGCTCAACAGCACCCAAAACAATTCGTCAAGCAAACGGGCAAAACGCAAATTTACGCAAAATTCAATGCTCAGCGAGCAGAGGCGCACGCTAGGAGGGGGCCCCTACAGGGTACCCATGTGAAACCCAGATAAACTTCTATCTTCATCAAACTGTAGCGGTACAGAATAGACTAAAAGACTAAAAACTTTGGAACAGTGGCAATGGAACAATCTTTTGTACATAGAAAAACAAGTGTGCTAAATGGGGCAGATAATCATATGAAGTACGTAAAATATATTCAGCCCATGGTGGAACGATGGAATCGGAACACTATAGCAATGTCATTACAAGAAGAATTAAAAACATTTCCGCCGAATTACGAAAGAAAGCCTAAAAACACGTGAAAACAGTGAGGCAAGTTTAGACCATGCTGGAACGGTGAAATTGGAACAGTGAGACAATTTCTTTACAAAAAATTTTAAGGGAAAAGGATTATGAAGTACGTAAAACATGTTGAGACCGTAGTGGAACGGTGAGATTGGGACCTTGGAAATATATGAAATATGCTTAATCCATATCGGAACGGTGAAATAAGAACAGTAAAGCAATTTCCTTACAAGAAAAACGAAAAACAAGTACGCCAAATTGTGGAGAAAAGCCCTTTAGGAGGGGTGGAACACTGACATTGGAACAAGCCAAAGGTTCCCCCAAAGTTCAGAGTACAGTGCTTTGCGTTAAATTAAAAGCGGAACGGTGGAATTTGAACATTGTAGTAAGTTGTAAGTAAGTTATGGGGCCTCGGTTGTCCAGCGGATATCGCACTGTTCCGCCAAACAAGAGGTGCGAGGTTCGAGTCCCGTTCATGCCTTCAGGCATGACCCTCCTAGAAATACTAGGTTGTGGCGTAGGATTTGAAATCCACCCACATAAAAATGTTCTTCAATAAAGTAAGCAGAAATAGAGGAAAATAGAGCTTCAGGTTTTGACCCGAGAGGGTTGTTATGGCCATATAATAATAGTAAGTTGTATTAAGTTTTGTTCAAATAATTTGTGGCAGGTGGAACACTGACTTTGGAACAAGCCAAAGTTTCGCCAAACGTTTCCCGTATAAAATTTTAAGAATTTGTGGCGTTGCCACTTCGTTGACTAGGGGAGATCTAGCCAATAGGAGTAGATTTTTGGAGCCCCTCGAGAAAGTAGCCTGGCAACGCCTCTGCCGCATACGCTTACGGAACTAGGGCTAGGTCCGCAGGTCAGCAGGGGCTGGAGCAGGGCCAGTGGGCTGCGGCCCATGGGCAGGGGTTAGCGAAAATGGGCACCACGCTGGAAGGGTGAGGGGTGAGGAGTGAGGGCTGATGGCGGATAAAATCAACAAGCAATTTCTGATGACAACAGCGTTTGGGCTCAGTCCAAAAAAAGCGAGAACTCTTCACTTTAGTTTATGGCGACATAATTAAAATTTATATGACAATGCACGATCGTTTACAACAATGGCGAAATGTGCCCAGAGCGGCAATTATTCCCGGTTTGTATGTGTGTGTGTGTGTGTGTCTGTGGCAACGCCTCACGCCGCCCGGCCGCCCGACCGCCCGCATTTCGCATGCGCCTACCGCGCAGCCCGAGCTGAGCCCACAACGAAACGACATAGAAGAACCCCGAACCCCGGCCGAAACGAGTTCTGGAAAAAAGAAGAGTTTTAACCGCTTTATAGCTATATTTTAATGGCTTGTTTTTGCCTCCTTCTATTGCTACCCCGAGACTCCACTCCACTCGACGTGTTTTTCTTCTTCCTCTTCCTCATCTGCTTCTAAGCATTTTCCCAACGCCCGCATTTGCATGCGCCGCGCTGTCTCCCAGACAAAAGGTTTCCCAGATTATCTACATTTTCCCGACACTCCGACAGAGTCGAAAAATCATTAAGATCTTTTCATTTTTCAAACCGTTTTTTACCGAATCTCAACCACATCTTTTTCAAAAATTTCCAATTTGTTTTCCTATGAAATTACTCAATGGAATTTTAGACAAGTCAAGATGGATAATCTTACGTTCGCTGAAGACTACATACTCTTTTCAGATGGTATAAAAATTACAATAAATGCCTCAAAGGACACTCAACCAAGCACTTGGTGAAACCCATTGCAATTAATCGGGGAAACGGAGGGGTGTATCAAAATTTTGATCTTGATCTGCGTATGATATGTATATCTTCATGAGAAGTTGGCACGCTCTTTCAGTCTTTGAGATCAAGGCGTTCCTACAGACGCACAGACAAACATGGCTAAATCGATAATGTAATACCAATATAACCCTATTTCCCATATTTCAGATCGGGGTATAAATATCGGTGTGTAATTGTGGCTATTCCAACCCACTTCTGTTACTTCCTGTTTATAAGCAATAATTGATTGAATTACAACCTTATTCACTCTCGGTTTCAGTTCATTTACTATCAAAATTTTTCAATGAAAATTTAAAGTTTTGTTAGATAATAGATTTTAGATTAGGGTATAATCTGTCAAAACATTCAGGAAATACAAGGCATTATATACGATCGATTGCCTTAAGTTCGATCAAACTTGCAAGCTCGTTTACAACGTGTTGGAACAACTTGTTGCAAGCTCGACTTGAAAATAGAACAAGTACCATATAATTATATGTACTTCATTCCATACCAAATTTAAGTTCGCTTGCAACATGTATGAGGGCTCGTTTTAACCCTAAGGTGTTTCTCTCTGAGAAATCCGTTAGTAGCCATAGCAGCTCTCCGCTTGTTTGACTTCGTATGGCAAATCTTATCAATACTATATTGCCTATGACATAAAAATGTATTATCTTATCGACCTATTGAGTAATATATAAGTTACCTGTATGTATGACCTATGTACGAGCTAATTTCGATTTTTACTAACAATTGTAATATGGTATTTTATTGGCCTCAGACGAAGTCAAATATATGCATTAGGATTGGAGTTATAATAGGGTAGGTCTGGACGGACCTGAAGATCCCAACACAACCGACTTTGCTCTCTGCGGCGAAAAACAAGTTCCACAAGTCTTATAAAACCGAGAAGCTCCTTAGGCTGTTTGTGGAAAACCCAACTTGAGTTCTGAGAAACGTTTAACACTCGTCACAAGGGGCATAAGATCGTATAACCCATGGCTTATGGTGTAGTTTGAGACTTTTTTTTATGAATTTTAAGTAGCCGCAGGCCAAAGTAAACCAAACCGAAACCGAAGCGAAACCAAAACAGTTTTTCTTTTATGTAATTTCCTGTGAATTTCAGTTTATTAAAGCAAAAGTTTTCGTTTTGAACATAAAAATCGAAAAAATCAAAATGTAATCTCAGCGCTTGCAACATGATGCCAACAATTTCTGAAGCGCAATAAATAAACAAACTCAAGAAACCCAAAGAAAACGCCCAAGAAATACCCTAACATTTGCTAGCCAAAGTAACTCGGTTTCTACCGGCAGCAAAGTGCTGAAGTTTTTGGGAAACTTGCCTAAGACATAACTTAAATAGATTAACTGAAATTTTTAACCAATTCTGGAGAATTGACGAAGTTAGAGGCTTATTTAGAGGTTGCTTATGTAACCTAATATGCCAGATTATGTCAGTTTCTCAGCATTTTGTGCCTTTGTAGGGCATCAAAGGCCCCCAAGAGTCTCTCGAAAGGGTCAAGCTGTGGGCACTGTCCGTCTGTCTGTCCGCCTGTCTGTCTGTTTGCCCAAATACAATGGATTGCTTTATGCCTGTTCTGAATGCAATTGCCCTCATGTGGCGCGATACGGCTTAGAGTTCAATACCAATAATCATTCATTTATTCAGTCATTCATTCATTCATTCATTCACCATCGATTCATCGTTTCATTCCATCATTGAATCATGCCCTCAGTCGGCTGATAGCAGCTATCTCCGTGGCGGCGGTGGCGGCGCCCCAAATAGTTGGCCCCAATATTTGTTTCACTTCAGTTGCAAAGCGCCAACTTCCGCCAAGTGGGAGCGAGAGGCACATCGAGGGATTGGCCATTCGGGGATTTTGGGCACTTTGGGGCTAGATGAGGCCAGCGCAGACGGCGGGCCGGAGGGGTTATCTAAAAATTATGGCAGATGTTCAAAAAGTGGATTTGTGCAGCTGTTTTCTGGGCACAGCGAATATTTCAAATGCCTCCCCAATGGTTGTCTGAGTTGGGTCAGAAACTACTATATGTTATCTTCCCATGGAAGACGCCCCTCCGCCATCTGGAAACTAAGCCTATCGCATAATTTTGCGCGATCCCAAAGTAAATGGGTTTCATTGGCCATGCCTAAGCTAATTTCGGAACCCAATCTACATGTTTTAGTTGGAAAATTGTAAGCAGAATTGGAGCATATGATGATCCCAGAAGCGGAAAACTATCGATAGCTATTGAAAACCCATAATCGAATGAAAACATTTTGCAGCTTTTGTAATTGTAGTATTGACAGAGATTGTATCAGAATTATACGATGAAATGATTTTAATAGGTTTTATCGTTTGTAGAACCATTGCTCAGTGGTTCAAGTATGAATATTTTATTGCAGAAGTTACAAAATTTAGTTACAGGCCTGAAACTTGGTACACTATTGTGTTAGTCTCTAAGCAAACTTTGACAAAAATTTCCAATCGATCGCCCCCATAGCACGCTTTTGAACACAATATCTTTAAATTCTGTGTTTGTAAATCACATACAAAGTTTTCTTGGAGTGTATGTAACAGGCAGACGAAGGCGTGGCAGAATTCGTAAAGAATATATGTTCTTGATCACATCAATAGCTGAGTCCGTCTGTTCGAACGCGCCGACCTAGGGACTGGAAGAGCTACAGACTCCAAACTTGGCATGAAGAACCGCGTATAGCATTTCAAATTTTGGTTATAAAGCTATCGACATTAAATTTGGTAGATAATGTCATGATTAGAAACTGCAGAATGAAGCTTCCCAAAATTTTGATAAGCCCCATTTTGGTCCACTTTTCTATTCGATATATTTATCCATCTGCTTTAGCTTTTCAACAACTTCAGTGTGAAAACAACAACAATGTTGCGCCTTCCCGTCTCAATAGATACAATCTTTGATTATCGTATACGATATCTGGAGTCTGCGCCGGAGTCAACTTAATAAAAAAGCAATCTTTTTATGCTGTTTGACAAATAAATTCATCAACACTTCCGTTGACAACGACAAGAGGCAGAAGAAGAAGCAGAAGCAGAAGCAGCCGGAGATCGGGTTGGAGTTGGACTTGGAGTCGGAGCAGGAGAACCTCTTGGAGTAGGTGGTGGAGGGGGAGTAGGGGGGCTCACTGTGGAGTCTGTGCAGTCTCTGCATGTGCCGCAGTTGCAAATGTCGACACAAAAGTTTTACAAGCTGCAACAACAACAACGACAACAACTGCAACAACAACAACTGCAACAACAACAACTTCAACCACAACAACAACAACAACAACAACTGCAACTGTTGCACATTTGAATTTCAAATTCATTTTTATGCATTTAACGAGCTTTCGCACAGCACACAGGACTTTTGCGTCCATTCGGAGTCGACTCCGCTCGCGGACAGCCAGTGGACAGCCAGCGTTGCCACTTGCAGCCGGGGCAGGCAGTCATTGTTTGTGCAGCAACTGCCCCACGCCGCACCCCCACCCCCTCAACCATGTGGCAGTTGCCAAAGTCGACTTGTTCGCCTGCCATGTTAGACGCTCATCAGGCTGACAGCTTCAGCAAGGCGATATTTATGCCCGATGCACCCACTAAAACCGCACTAAAACCAACAGCAGCACCGCCAGCAGCAGCAGTTGCCACAACAACCGCAACAACCACAAAAACAACAACAAGTAAGGAAGGATTTTCTTCTGCGCGCCGAAGATTTCATACTCTATTCGAATAGCGCGGTAGATAATAAAGCATCTTGGGAGCATGTGAACTTTCAGTCTAATACGTTGGAAATATGGGCAAAACCGATTTAAGGTTATGTTGCAGCTATCTGATATAGAAGTCCGATCCTTATGAAACTTGGTGGAACGGTAGATGGTAACAAATCTTGGGAGTATGTGAACTCTCAGTCAAATACGTTGGAAAACATGTGCAAAACCGATGTTTATGGCAGCTATATGATATAGTGGTTGGATCCGACTCGTTCCCACAAATGTGCTGAAGCATAATAAAAGAGGGCCCTGTGCCAAGTTTTATTACGATAGCTTTAAAACTGAGACGGACATGGCTCAATCGATTTGTTTTAACCTCCTGACCATTCTTTTGGGGGTCTACGATGTTTCCATCAATGCATTTCATACTTTAGGACAAAGCGAATGTACCACGTTCTTCGAAAAGGGTATAACAACTCTCGTCCAGAGTTTCTCATGAATTTTGTTTGTGCGAACGAATTTCCCAAAGTTAATTGAGCATGCAAAAGATCAGATTCCATTTAACAGTTGCCAGTTGCCAGTTGCCAGTTGCCAGTTGGAAGTTGCCACTTGGAAGTTGAATCTTGGAAGTTGCAAGCTGCCTGTGTTGCTGCTGCTTGTGGCAGGAGCAACTGTTGCTCTGCTCTTGTGGTGGTTGTGCCCTTTTTTGCCTCGCATTAGCAAGAACAACAACAACAACAACCGAAGACCTCAAATTTGCAAAGTCAACGCAAATCAAATTAATTGATAAGCCCCAAATCAATGTCTACGACTAGCAGTTACCCTGTAATTGTCAACTAATGAGTTTTCGAAGTTCGAACTAAGGCGCTCTGTGAGTTTTAAGACGTTTCCTTGTAGTACATTTCACTTCCGTTCCGACTATTCTTATTGGAAGAGACATCATTCCCTAACCACATCAATTAGTTATTTAAAAGGATACTAGAAATACCATTAACATTACTTTCCCTAGTTCTACAGCATTTCCCAAAAGCTACTTATAATAGTTATACTTCTAGAGTCTCCAAATTTTAAATCAACATATTTGGTTTCTCCTAGAAATATTACTATTATTATTAGGGTAGCCAGAGCAACTGAGGCTGTGGTAGGTGTCATGCTCTCGACAAGACTGGGGCTCGAACCCACCACCTTTTGTTTGTTGGGATGACAGATGCCCCTGTTCTGGGAATATGTTTACCTTCCTACTACGATTCCAAACGCATCGATAGTTCCTTTTACATGCCATAGTATTTAACGTAACTCGCAAAAGACCATCCCTCTTTTATATGAAGTTCGATCAACAGAATGATCCAAATGCTCAACAAAAAGACCCTTTTCGTAGAAACTTAGCTCGTTATGCTCAGCTACTGACCTTGAGTAGCGGAGCGAGGAGTGAGTCTGTGGTTGCTGTTCAGACCGTGAGTAGTGCTGTTGCATTTTTTCGGTCTTTTGAGTGACCAGACCAAGCAGGAACGTTTAGTTGATTGTATTTTTGGTAGTTTCCTAGAATTTTAGCCAAGTAATCACTCTCAAAAGGCATTTTGTAGACTATTTAGTTTTTTGAGCGTAATTTTACACTATTCTAAAATGTTTTTCCCAGCAATTAAGCACTTAATAGATATCATTTAACTGTTCAGTTTTCAAACCAAAAGTCTGGAACATGTTATTACACTTTCTGAGATTTCAATTGAGCTCAAACTGAAGTTTTTTATACACTTTTTAAGGCTTTTTTATGACCAGAGGGTATAAAACATTAAAAACAAATTGAGCGGAGTTGGCAACTCGCGACAAGTCGAGGAGAACAAAGAAGAGATTGAAATTTTTATGGGAAATAAATTAAAGAAAGAAGCAGAAAAGACGGCCGAAAGAGGGAGTTGAGAATGCGGGTGAAGTTGAAGAAGTGCCGAGATCAGTCAACAAGGCCTGTCGACACTAGATTTTCAGGAAGAATACAGGAAGAGCTCTCTCAAGTCCTTCAATCTGTGCATAGGGAGGGTTAACTTTATTGTTCCTCAGATTAAAGCTAGACAATAAAATCGATAGACAATAGAGCACATATCGTATATCGATAAGTTTTTTTTAACATTCATTTATAGCCAATCTCTTGTTAAGCTTAACTCTACACCCCAACCCTCTGTGGCCCACACCCACACTTTATAGCAACTCTCTGTCTCTTTCTTCAACTAACTATTCGTCTCTTTCAGGGGAGACCCTCGCTCACTTCGATAGTCCCCGATAACTGGGCAATTCATATGGCACACAATCAACTGTCCGCGTTCACGGTTCACGTTCATGTCAAAAGTGTTGCTGAATGACATTTAAATGGAACTGTCAGTGTTGTTGTTGTTGTTGTTGTTGCCCCCGTGTGCTCGTGTTCGTGTTCGTGTCCGTGTTCGTGCCACAAAACGTGTGCCCATTGTTAACAGCCGCGGCAACAACACAATGCTCAAGTCTGACATATCTCAATTGTTGTTGTTGTTAATTAATCACAGATTCTCCAGAGAAAGAGAGGGAGAGAGAGAGAGAGACACAGAGAGAGGGAGAGAGAGGGAGACAGAAGTTAGCAGCGACAGCTGCAAGCGCTGCATCAAATGGATTTATCATCATTAGGCCAAAATGTTCCAGGCAAATGAGCCGATAGTTTACATACCTGAAACGAGATAAGAAGAAGAAAACATAAGTTTAGAAGAAGAAGAAGAAGAAGACAGAGAGAAGGTTGAAAAGGTGAGAATCAAACAAATATATTGTATAATAATTAATTAATAGTAGATGAAAACGGGAAGTTTTGGCGCAACAGTTCTACGAGTTGGAGGAAACAAAGCTGCTTCATTCAAAAGACATTTGACAAACCTACATCGAGTATAGACTAGTAGATGCCCTGTAAGGTCAGGGCTGGCGTTTGGTGCTATGCTCTTCAAATTTGGTATATAGATTTGTGAGTGGGGCCTCGCCCCTAATACTGTGATTTCTTGGTATCAAAGCAGCAGTCATTTGTTCCGAATTTTGATACACTTACTTTATAAATGGGGCGTCAGTGCGCTAGTGGATAGCGCACTGTAGAGCCAAACAAGTGGTGCGAGTTCGAGTCACGCTCATGTCGATAGGCAAGATCCTCCTAGAAAAACTAGGTTATGGCGTAGGATTTGAAATCCATCCACCACTGGTCCATAGAGGCCCCAAAAAATATGAGATATAGATTTATGAATATGAAATACTTCGATTTTACTTCCTAATATAGAAAATTTCTTTCTGAATTTTAGCAAAGAATCTCAATGAATGCTTATTTGAAGACTTCAGTTTCTAAAACCTTATATATATAGACATATGGCTGCCTTTATGTATTGTCATTATGCCCCACTCTACCAGCCATAACTGCAGGGTATTCAAAACAACAAGGCATAAGAAAAGAGTTGATCAGAGAACTCCTCGTTGTTTGGGGCAAGGAAATGGCGAAGACGCAGCTGGGAAGCAACAGCCGGCGTCGGATCTCGTGATCGGACCTTCGATATCATTCGAGGGCATCAACAATGGGCAAATGGCGGCAACTGTGGCGGGGGCAGGGATCGCTTGCAGATTTAGGGGGCATGTTGGAGGAGAGTTGTGGCAGCCGCCCAGAGGAGCTAATTTAAATTCAAATTTAAATTGTTTGGCGCTCGCTTTTATTGGCGGCAGAAGACGCAGTGCTGGGCATTCTGGCCTTTTTATGGCTAAAGACAATTTGTAAAGCTTTGACTGGGCTAAGCTGCTGGCAACGCTGATTAATGTTGCCAATCGGCAATTGGCGATTGCCTGGCTGGTTGGCAGCATGCAGCATGTTGCATGTTGGCGGTTGCATGTTGCTGGCGCATTATGGCAACACGTCTGCCGCGCGCACAGATCTCAGATGCACGCCGCGTGATTGCAAATGTTGCCAATGTTGCAAATGCTGCAAATGTGGCAAGGCCCGGCTGCAATTTGGCAGAGGGTTTTGTGGCACCCACGCTAGAGGCGGCTGCCGCTGCCACTGCCGCTGCGGCTGCGACTGCGACTGCTGAGGGTTTTCGGGCGAGGGCCCACGCGTCGATAAGGCCAAATAAATATTATTTATGGAGATTTTGTGGGTTATTGTTTTTATGGCTTTCATAACGCCCCCGACAAGAGCTGTCAATTAGTGGTGAGAGCGTTCGCCTAAAGCGCCTATCGGTTAATCGGTCAACGGTCATCGATAAACCTTTTGGGCGCTGCCAAAAGACAAACAAACTGTTTTTCCTTTTTCTCCAGTTTTCTCCAATTTTTCTCCTATTTTTGGACAAACGGAAAAACAAACGACATGCCGCTCGCTCATTAGAGTGTGAATGCGGGGCCTGAGATCGTCCGATCGTCGTCTTGGACGTCGGCATTAACATTTCCCAGGGGCGTTGCAGCAAGACCTGACCCCTTCGGCAAAGGGGGAGAGAAATTTGGCACAGGTTGACTGTTTCTACAGACACGACTCTTGCTCCTAAGATAGGGGGCGTATTTGTGTAGACAAAGCTTAAAGAGTAATTCTCCTCAGATATAAAGAACAATTCTTACATTTCCCGCTGCTTATTTCAAACAAAAATTTCCCAAAATTAGAGTCCAACTGTTGGGATTTTGTTAGAAGCCTTTCTTGAAGGTGATGAGGGAAGCTCGAAGCGACGATGTTTTGACGGTTTTTTCCCTCACATGATGCTTCTTTCAGACAAAGTCGACAAAGTCTAACTGCCTGGGATCTAGAAGTCTTTCTTGTTGTCAAAGTCGATTTTTACGTGTATGACAGCTATATGATATAGACGTGCGATCCTTTTGAAATTCGGTCGTGGCTTGGATAACAAGGAAATGTAATTCTGATATTTCTGATATTTCAAAGCAATTGCTTGAAAACCGTTAGAAATATGGGGAAAATTGATATGATATAGTGGTCTATTTATTAAACTCTTCGAAAAAGTTTTTGTCTTTGGTGTTTTTATACAAAATCGAGTCGAAATGATAGATATATAATAATAATAGTGGAACTACACAAATTTGTGGACAATTCTCAGCTCCCCGTATCTAAACAATTTTCGGAATTTCTCAGCACAAAGTGGATCTCAAAAGAATTCGTGAATAATTATTCACTTTGCAAATGAGTTGAAAATCGCCTCAATGTTGTAAAAATTTTGGAATAAATTTTGGCCCCTCAAAAAAAAGGGTGAATTCAAATCGAAAATTCTTTGTGAAAGAACAAAATTTTCAGGATGTGTTCAAATATACAAGACACTTTGATGCAGCTGGAGGATTACCGGGAGTGTTTGGGAGTGGGGGTGTTTGGTGGCCCTGCCTGCCTTTACCTGGCCGTCCCCTCCCCCTCCCTCCGCGATGCTCCCCTCTCCCCCTGCACCCCGCTGGCGGACGCCACTGAACATTGTCATCAACATTGTCGTCATGCATTACCATTTTTGGTATTTTCTGCCAATTAGCGGCGCAAAGGCTAAAAATGTTAAGTAAAAGCGAAAGAGGCGAGCAAAACGTAACGAAGGAGCCGCCAGACCCAACCGGAGCCCAAACAAAAGGCCTCCGCGCGGAGGCCGGCCGATCGCAGGCCGCAGACCGCAGGCCGCAGGCCGCAGACCCAACTGCGAAACTGGCCGAGCAACTTGCATTTTTAATGGCATCGCCGGAGCGGCGCATGGGCCAAGTGGAGTCCGAAGTGGAGTCGGAGGGGCGGTGGAAAGGTGGAAAGGCGGAAAGGAGGGCAGGAGGGGTCCAGGAAGCGACGTGGCGGGGCGAGGCGTGTGGTGGCTGAAGCTGTGGCTGGGCGCAGCCTAGGGAGGATGCTCACTTGAATTTGTCAGAGTTGGCCAACAAATTGTGGGCGCAGACAGCATCTTCACCCGGCTTAGAGGTGAGCGCGTGAGCGGGATGATAGCACGTGAAGTGTCACGTTCGATAAGACAGGCTGTTTATCGATAACATTAGAGCGTGCTTACTGGAAAGTCCCAATTCAGGATGAAACTCTCGACGTATGAAGACTTAAAAGAAAACATGTACTTGATCTCGAATACTTGTAATACTATATAATCATTGCCCATCGGGTTACAGCCTGAAGCACTATTTGTCCTTATTTCTGCTTCCTTCACTGAAGAACTTTTTTTATGTGGGTGGATTTCAAATCCTAAGCCACAACCTAGTTTTTCTAGGAGGGTCATGCCGATCGACATGAGTGGGCCTCGAACCCTTACCTCTTGTTTGGCGGACAGTGCGCTATGTACTCGTCCACCCTTAATGTTATCCTATGGTTATCCCGTACTTTTCGATAACTTTTTGATACATTTTCTTGCCAAACTACATTCGCTCATCTCTTTACTTTCAACGTCAAGTATAACCTATTCCTAAAATACGGTCACACTCACGCACGTTGTGGGGCACCATCGCTGAGCTCGTTAGCTGAACTTAAACTAAACGGAAATTTATGCGTCTTGCGAGATGGAGGATCCGCCTCCTCCTCCGACAAGTGACAACAATTGGCCCTTGCGCATCCCCCCAAATATGGTCACCCTTAAGGCCCCGTTTGGCAGGACTTTTAATGAAGCTTTAAATGTCATTGATGAAATAACTACGCAACGCGACGCGGCGCGACGCGACAGTCTTTGGCCGTCTTCGGACGTCGCAGTTGCTGCTAATTAAAATTGACCAACTTTGGTATTACGGCTGAAACCCGCCATCCGGGCCTGCTCCGGGCCTCCTCCTGGCCTGGCAACACAATATAATTGGCCAGATTTTTGCGCAAGCAGCGAAAGTGACAATGATGCTTGCCGATGCCGATTGAAGCTGAAGCTCTGGCGGAGCAGGAGCAGGAGCAGAAGCAGCTGGCGGGGTGGAACTACAAGTAACTGGAGTGAGGAGTGGCAGGAGGAGATTCGCTTGTGCAACATAATACTTTGCCTGCCTAATTGGCCATCGACCATCGACCATCGACCATCCGCCATCGGCAATCGGCAATTGGCTTATGGCTAATGGATTTTGACGCCGTTCAACTGCTTCCGTCCAGTGCGTCCGTCCACCCACAGCCTGAACAATCACTTTTAGAGACCAATTTTTTCCCATCGATTAAGCCCAAACAATGGTCTCATATGTGGGCAGAGCTCACACCCTCAGCCCTCGCCTCCGCCTCCGCCACAGCCACTGCCTACGCCTACGCCAGGGCCCCGAACAGATTTTGGTCAGTTGGTCAATTTGTGCACAGCTGGCTGAGCAGAGATTAAACACTGTCCGGAGGGCGCCTGGGGGTGGACAGCTGCCGACCCAAAAAATATGAGACTGCTGCATTTTGGCAGTTGGTAGTGATTCATCAGTCCTTGGCGATAGATCAGGCGATAGGCTTAGGCTAGCAGAGGAGCAGGAGGTAATGGATGTTGGGAACGGGAAAACATACAAAAGTGTAAATATTGATCTGAAACTTGGTACACTATACTATTATTCTCTAAGCAAACTCGTTGACTCTGCACTTCTCCAAGAACTCGCAAGTTCCCGAGGTTTTCCCAATTGGTCTACCCCATCTGGTATAACTTTGTCGATCTTGAGTTCAAAACAAAATATCCTTCGCATTCCCCAGCTAATTTACCCCGATCTGTAGCCTCATGTAAGACCAGGCACATAAACGACTCCAAAAAATATTGAAGAATTACTTCCCGAATGCTTTTCGACTTGTAGAAACGTTTCGGAAAGCTTGTTGCAAGCAGCATTTTTTGTTTATTGCCTCGGTTTGTGCAGCTGAAGCTAATTGTGGGGCACGTGTATGCTTTGAGCGATGGGGCTGTGCATTGGGTGTGGCAGCTCTGGCCGCAGACCATGTGCCCAGCATCTGGCAACACTGGGCGACCTTGAGCGCGCCCAGTTTCGGTTTTTATTTGGGGAGCAGACATAAACGCAGTCATAACTCATCAATTCTTTTCGGTTGCGCTTTTAGTCCAGGGCGTAAATTGTTATGGGCCCTGGAAAGAGCTTGATCAACTAAGGGATACCTTAGGAAAATGCAAGTCGAAATATTGTTGTACTGAAATTCTCAGGATCTCAATCTAAGCACTTTGAGATCATATTCTAAGAATTTCATAGTATTTCATAGTGCATACCCCACGCTACCGCACACACAGGGTACCAGGTACAGGCTACAGGGCCAGGAATGCGATCCTGCACCCTCGAATGAGTTTTATGCTTTATCTTTGCTCTCTGTTTCTTGTATAAATATTGATATGGAAATGGACAAAAAAAAAACAAAAAAGTGGAAAAAATATGAGTTGATGCTGTGTGTTGTTGTTGTTGTTGGAAGATGACGATGAATAAATGAGACGCGCCGCAGCGAAGCAGGAGACGAAGGTGCAACGCCCAAATAGTTGTCGCCGCCAGAACAACAATAACAACACACAAGAAAATAACCAAAAACTATCGTATACAAATTTTAAATACCCTAACTTTAACTTATTACTAATATTCCTATGACAGCTATGACATATAGTGAGCCGATCTATTTGATTTTCAGATATATGCTATAGTTAGTCAAATGTGACAACTGTACCAAATTTCAGAAAAATTGGTTGACTAAAAGCTGAGTTCACATAGTCTCGGTGCAGCCTAAGGCATGGCAAAGCCTAGCATGCACTGTCCAAGGGTAAGAAAAGCAAAAACAGTGCCGAGGGTAACGGATGGGGAGGGGAGCGGGACTCGAGTGTCGGGGTATGTGAATGAAGTGGGAATTGGGATTAGGACAATGATATTGTGTTTTGGGTAGGCAAAGTGTTTCCAGTTTATGAAGTTGGCATCTAACAGACTGTGGATGTGGCTGATGTCGAGGCTGTTGCTGAGTCCGCGGATCAGGCTCTTCAGGTGTGCGTGAGCGATAAGCCAGAGGTGGGAAACAAACAAGGAGCTGACAGAGATCTGGCTCCCTCATAGAACGAAGGCAATTTCATAAAGGAACGCAGAAAAAACAACAACAACGACAACAACCACAACCACAACCAACTCTGAAACGGAAAAGGGCGAGTCAGATGACAAGACACAAAGGTGGGCGTGGCAGTGAGCGAGCAGGGGAACGTTGGGGGGGGGGGGGGTGGCAGCCCAGAGTTGACAAAGCAAACAGGCAGATAAACAGGCGTATCAACGTGGCCAAGATAAAGTTGCCTGGGTCCACAGGCAGCGAGGTGTGCTCGATAAGTTGGGCAAAAATGTACATGGAATTAGTCATTGTATTGCCTGTTAGCTCCTAAATCTCTAAGACTAGCGAGATGTGTAGGACAAATTTCTGCAACGCAGCTGGCATTTCTCAATTTCTGTGCGAATCTGCGATTAGCGAGGGGTGTAAGTAAAGTTCTTGTAAGATACGTCACAACTTTAAATGTTTGCACTAGTCTCCAATCAGCAAAGATTTATCTTATTTGAAACTAGGCCCAGAACCCGTAGTCATAATGGGTAAAGTCATAATCGCCTGCGAGGGTTGCTATTTATATTTCCTGCTTAGCTAACTTTTTACTTATTTTCGGCCAGAAAGTGTCATGAAAACGTTCAAAGTAAAAGCTGCCCTTTTACATATTGATATACATACATTTACCTAATGATAACTTTAATGATAGCGAGGGTCGCAAGTAAAGTTCTGCAAAATAGTTGACAATCCTAAATTTCTGTGCCACACTGCATTACTTGGTTGCTGTGCGAGCTGTGCACGTAAAGTTTTGGAAAAGATCAGTACGCCAGTGTTGCCTGATTTCAGCTATTGCAGCACAGCTGCTGCTCTAGCCCTTACGAGGTGCGCCTGTAAAGTTCAGGTTAACTGCCAATCTTGGACAACTTACAACATTCATTTCGCCTTGGGGCGGCAGACGCCGCTGTTGTCGCTTGGCTTCGTCTCCTTTGTCTTATTGCAACCGGAACACAAGCTCAAAACGCTCAGCTGGCAACGCTGCAGCCCGCCATCCCCCCGACATACTTAAACAGCCCCTCGTCGGCACTCGCCTACAGCATTTGGCCGCATTTTCGCCTCAAGGCTAAACGCAAACGCATCCAAGCAAAAAGTCAAGAGAAGTTGCTGCACAGGTAAATACCCTGTACACCCAAAAGGAAGCGGCTCTGATGCAATTGTACCTTGCCGCAGCAACTGAAATTGTGCCACTATAGAGCTGTCTTTACCCGCTGACCGCTTTGAACAGTGTATACAAAAGGTCAAACTTTGCGCGAATCGTTGACTTAAAACGTTGCCTAGTCGCATATGCCCTACTTGTGGACCTCTTACAGGGTATACGAAAAGGCAAACAAGTCGCTGTCATACCGTTAGGCGGCCAGTGATGTTCAGTTCCAGTTGCCAGTGTTGTTTAATGCTTTTAGTGTTCAGTTTCTATTTGTACTTTCCCATTTAGTGGCTGTTGTTGCTGTTGTTGTTGGAGCTGTTGTTGCTGGAGTTGTTGTTGTTGGAGTTGTTGTTGTTGCTGCTGCTGACGCATTTCAGTTCAAGTGCAGCTGCAGATTCGCCGAGACCCACAAAACAATCAAGTGGAAGTCAAGTCTGGCCAGCTTCAGCTTCAGCTTCAGCTTTTGGCTTTTGGCTTTTGGCTTCATCTTCAATCTTCAATCTTCCAGCGTCCATTTGCAGCCAGCCATAAGTAAAATGTTTGCGCAACTCGCTCCACAATCGCCACAACAACACCAACACCAACAACAACAACACACAAGAGCGGCGGCTGCCAAGTCAAGTGCCAACAAATTGAAATTCACGCAAAAACATCAATCCGGCCGGAGTCTGTGTGTCCAGCACGAAGCCGACTCGACATACCACAGTGGGCAATCGATAAATGGAACGATATCTGCCTATCGAAACAATCTCTAGTAGTGGGAAAAGTGCTAAATTAGGTTAGATTTACCATCCCGAAGATGACAAGGACAGGATCATGACTCTAAATTCTCTTCTTTTCGTAATACCCAAAATGTCACCCATCGAAACAGTCTCTAGAAAGAGTATGCAAGTGCCCCATCCAATATTATTATGTCTAGCTTCATAGTGGGCTGTTTTGTTCGCGGCGCCAGAAAATGGATCTTTGGGTCTTTAAGTCGTGCCTAATTCGCTAGCCCTTAAATTGTGCCAAATTTTTCCTGGAAAATCAGTTCCACTGGAGTTATATGATTTTGGTAGCAGGAAAATTCTCTTCGCTTCATAATACCCAAATGTTATACAATTATATATTCCACATCTCTCCCCATATTATATCCAATAGATCCTTTGACATCCTAAGCTAATCTTAACCCGTCCAGGTTCACCCAAGCTCACCATGTCTTGGCTAAAGTCACTTTTTGTATATTCCATTACCTCGTATTCCTGCTGATCCTTTTGTAACAAATTGAGACACCTTATTAAAATGCACCGCGTTTCTCCTCAAACTCTATGCTGCCTCACTGAGGCTTTTCTAAATTCCCTTTAGCTTTCCTCTAGCCTTTTGTGTGCTCTTCTAGTTCGTATTCCTACTGATCCTTCGCCATTCAAGTTTAAACATACCATATCACACTGAGTCCCTCCTAGACACGTCATACGTTCTAGGGTTCCTTCAGTTACTCCCAAGCTATGCACACTAATCATTAACTAAAGTCTCCTAAATCTTCATCTTCTTTCTGCTGATCCTTCCCCATATAAGTTTGAAAACCCCATTAAATCTCTCACTGGTTCTCTCTTGGTAACTACATGCCTCCTTAGGTTTCTTCAGTTTCTCCCACGGTACGGTCACTAGGACTTAACTAGAGTCTCCTAAGCCTTCCTCTAGCCTCCAGTAAATTCTTCTCCTTCGTTTTCTGCTCTTCTCTTTACAAATCTGCGTTTCTCCCTATCGAGTACCCACTGCACCCAGCACTCCATCATCATCAGGCTTCATTAGCGTGAGCGAACCACAACGTGATCTGTGATCTCTTTGCGGCTGCTGCTTCTTCTGCTTCTTCTGCTGCTTCTGCCGTTGCCCAGCTGTGGCATCAATTGCTTCTGCTGCCGATGTTGCTGCTGTTCTTCTGCTGCCCTTCGTGAATGCATCTATTCATGACTGTGCAACATCCGCATTGCGCTGTCCACTTGGCACCCCAACTCCCACTCCAACTCCAACTCCAACTGCAGCTCCAACTCCTGTGGCCTCACCGCCCCGCCCGCCCCACAGAGCCAACAGGGGAGCTATCGCATTGCTAATTTGCAGTCTCAATTATGACAGCGTTGGGCAAAAGGAGCACCAAGTGAGGCGCACCGAAGATTTGATACTCTTTGGGAATTTGGAGTAAACTATTTGGAGTAAAATAGTGTTATCTTTCGGTAACTTTGGGGGTCTATGAAGCTTCGTTCAATACATTACAAGCTTTAGCACAAAGTGCATATCCCCTTTTCCCCGCGAAGAGTATAAATAAACGTTTGTTTCTTTTGCTCAGATTTCGTGGAACTTTCCTTGGAATGCAGCGGTTTACAGAAGAAGAAGAAGACGCAGCAGAAGACGAAGCTAAAGAAGAAGAAGAAGAAGACAGAGTACAAGCTTATCAACTTGACACAATTGCTGCACTGAGATTCTCCTCCAAAGCGAAGCTTCTCAAACAATCCGCACTTTGTTTAAGTTTATTTAACAATCTTGACAATCGCGCCGCGAGGGCGAATGGACGATATTTGTCGAGATTTTCGCGATATTTGTCTATATAATAAAACAGTTGATTGACTGTGACTTTGTTTGTAAAGAGCGGCAGTGTCGTGTGTGGTGTTTTAGCAATAAAATAAAAATGCAGCTTTTATCAATATTTAAAGTTGATTAAATCATTACAACCGATAAAGACGTCGACATCTTGCGAAACTCTACAGGAACTCAACAGGGGAAAACCCATCTTGCGGACTTTTCGTCAGAGGCACAAGCAAAGCGATGGATGTGTGCAATGAGTCTATTTTCTTATAAGTTTCTATATAGTTGTTTTTTATTCTCACCAATCTTTACGGTTTAATCAGATCTTTCACCCCTAAGAAAACCACAGGCTAATTATAACCCCAAGCTCAGACGTACACAATTTTAAGATCCTCAAACTTTAAAATCAACACTCCTAGTCAAATCGTAAAGTATGACAAGTCGGGGTCTAGCCTGTTTAAGAATTTTCAGGGAATTTTAATCAGTTATTTTTAATTTATACTCATTACAAGGAAAATATTGAATACACTGAAGGAAACATCGTAGACCATTCAAAAGTTACATACAGAATGGTCAGCGGGACAAAAGAAATCGATTGAGCCATGTCTGTCTGTACGTCTGTATGTATGTAAAGTAGTCCCTCAGTTTTTGAGTGTCAGCAAATATGTCGGAAACGGTCGGAAACGGTGGCAGCCATATAATCGTCAATAGGTTTTATCCATATTTTCCATGTTTTTCAATGTATGGGACTGAAAGTTTACATACTCCTAAAATTAGGTTTTTTCTATCGCTCTCCCGAATTTCATAGTAATCGGACTTCTATATCATATAGCTGCCATATAACCACAAAGATGTTTTGCCCATATTTCCCATGTTTTCTAACATAATGAACTGAAAGTTTACATACTCCTAAGACTCGTTATTATCTACCGATCCACCAAATTTTCTAAGGATCGGGCTGCTTTCTTCGAAAAGAGTATGAAATCTTTGGCCCGACGAAAGTAATCCAGTTTTACTTGTTATAGATAGATTGTCATCTATGAATTTCAAAACTTATAAGTCTCGCCTCGCAGCTGCAACAACTGTGCGAATTTGCTGAATCACAACAACAACAACAACAACAACAACAGCAACAACAACCACAACAACAACAACAATGACAAATTCCGAGTCAAGGTGCTACAATAGCTGCGAATTCCATGAACTTGCTGGGTGGCTATTGGCCCCCGGTTGGGGAGCTGGGCTGGGGGCTGAAGGGGTGGCCAGTGCGGGGTGAGGGCCGAGGGGCGTTGCAGACTGCAGGTTGCCAGTTTAGCTGCATTTATGCAGATGAGCCGGTTGCCTGTTGCCGGTTGCAGTCTGCCAACTGATCACTGTGATTATCGTGGCAGAGACTCGAGGCTGTGGTTCCAGCTCCAGCTCGAGCTCCGTCTCCAGCTCCAGCTCCGATTGTGGCTGGGGCTCCTTTTGCCTGACCCCCTAGGCGTTTGGCGTCCTTCAACTTGGGCAGACCTCATGGAGACGGCTGCGGCAGCCCGGAGCTTGCAGCATGCAGTATGAGGCATGAGGCAGCCTGATGCATGACTTTAAAGATTCTTTTTTTAATAAATTGATCACAACAAATTGCTGACAGCTGATGGGGCGCGGCTGCTGCTGGAGCTGTGGTTGGGGCAGTTGCAACAAGTTTTCAATCAATGGAGCTGCTGCAACAAGTGCAACACATGGCCAAATGACAGACGAATTTGTGGCATTGGCCGGGCAGGGCCAGGGCAGCAGCAGCAGCAGCAATTTGATTGGAATTTATTATGAACAACAGCAGCAGCCGCCATTGCTGCCACATGCACTGCAACTGCAACTGCAACATGCAACAAAAGAGCGCACCGCAGCAATTTGAGGCAATTCGAGCAGCAACAAATTGCATTCAATGCACTGGGCATGCAAATGTGCCACATGCACTGAGGGTGCCCGTTGCATGCGGCATGTGGCATGCGGCAAGTTGCTTCTTTGCAGCTTGCATGTTGCATGGCCTGCGGCAACAATCAGCGTCAGCGTCAACGTCATTTAAATGCGATGCGTTGAAAATGCCCCCAAAACTGCAACGGAAGCTGCTGCAAATTGTGGCAATCTGGCAATTAGCCCAGCATCCGTCCAGGCTTGCCACACTCAAAGAGGGCCCGGCCCGACCCGGCCCGGTCCGACCGCCTGTGACTAATCGGCAATCAGCGAAGCAAATAGAAACACCCTGTGCCTGTCACCCTGTTCCTGTCACCCTGTTCCTGTCACCCTGTTCCTGTCAACCTGTGCTCGACACCCTGTGCCTGTCACCCTGTCTTCTGATAACCCACCAAACGCACCTCGCAAATCGCGTGGGCAGCTCCAAACCTGCCTGTCCAGTGCACCATTTTCTATGCTCCTCGAATCGAATCGAACCGAACCGCGATCCGCGATTTGGTCCAGTTCATGCGAGTTCAATTGAGTTCCAGTTCTCGCATTGGGTTATTTTTGGGAACAGCTCTGGTTCCAAAGCTCTTAAGCCAAACAAGTTCTAAAGAATGTGCACGAAAAATGCGCTTAGCCATTTGCTCAATTACAACATTTGGCCAAATTACATTTTCTTGCCAAAAACCCAAAAAGCAAGTGTGAAGTGATTAGCGTTTGTTAGATACCCTGTAATTGAGTATGTCACGTAGTTGGAGCAGATACTGCAGATCCAACGGATCATGAAATTAAAGATACTTGTATTTTCGATAGTTTTGCGATAGTTTCACGTAAGAAAAACAGCGCATAATCGAATCGGACCATCGAATCATAAAACTGTAAGATACTTTTACGAAAGTTTCGGCTCATGAAACTGAGGATACTTTATCGATAGTTTGAAAACAACAGTCGCATCAGTCGTAGTAAATAAGACAATGAAACTTAAGATACTTTTTCGATAGTTTCTCATGAGAAAAGCAGAGCAAGACAATAGCATCGGTCGGCTTATGAAAATGATGATATTTCTCCAGTCGGAACTGTCGTAATAGATCAGATCACAAAACTTAAGATTCTTTTTGATAGTTTTCCAAAGAAACAATTCGATACTAGATTCGTATATAGGAACTTAGTATATACCGCAAACATAATATTTTTATAGAAAAACTATCGTGATTAATATCGAAAATGGGTAAGATAGACACGAGAAATCAACGGGAAAACCGGCTTCAACCGATTTGAAACAGACGAGAAAAGTTTATTGGGTTCATTTTTAGACACGAGAAACGCAAGAGAAAGGCACGAGAAAAACACGAGATAGCTGATGCTAGAGGTATTTTTGGAACGGACTTAGCCACTATTTGGACTAAAAAATGTTGTTAGATCTCACAGTTGGGTTATTGTAACTGTCTAGACAAGATCTTTGCGTTTCCATTTAGTTAGGAATACTTTCCGCCGTTTGAGCAATTGCAGGGTATTGCCAAAGTTTGCAGTTTGTATACGAGGCGTATGCGTAATTTTTATTTTGGTTTTGCAAAATGCATTTCAAGTGGCGGCTTATTAATTGCATTGCCCCCTATATATAGAGGTATATATATATAGAGGTATATATATATAGAGGTATATATATATATATAGAGGTGGGTGCAGCCAGCTCCTTTTGTAATTGGGTCGCTTCATATTGGCCCAAAAGTGGGGAAACTGGGCTGTGGGTCGTGGGCTGTTGGCTCGAAGGCTGAGGGCTGAGGGCTGGGGGGCAGCCGCAATTGGTATACGGCTAATCGGATTGTGTTCAGAAATGGGCATGGTTCACGGTTTACGCCTCTGCCAATTACGCTAATTATTGCCGGCAATCAATGGAGCCGACACAAGCGACTCGGTGTGGAGGACTGAGGGTGGTGGAGGGGGACACACAGGGCCAAGTGTTTGCCCACTGACATGACCAGCGTTGGGAGAAGCCAAATAGGATAGTGAAGGGATGCAGGGGGAAAGGGGGGGGTGGCAGATGGCAACACTTTAAATGATTACCAAGGCAACGCCAGGCAGCCTGACACTGGGAGCCTCACAATGGAAACGATTTTCCGACTTGGCGAGAGGCGTTTAAATTATAAAGACACGACTATGTTGAGCCCTGATTGATTCTGGGGAAAACTTCGATATTCATCGATATTGAAATCGTAAGACTTCAACTTTAAATTATTCACATTTTTATTAGCTATAGAGCTGTGAAAACTGAACCGATTTTAGTTTGAAATCATAAGTCTTGATTTGATTTTCTATTATCTCACATCTCATCTCCCATCTCTCATGTCGTTTCATCTCCCAACTCTTAAATTTCATCCCATAAATTTCAATATTCAATAATTCTCGAAGATCCCAGTTCTATTATTAATACTTGGATTCTGTTCAAAACTCATTCGTAGACTATATCATATATAATCATTATGCTGCTAATGATGATGGGAGGAGATCTCATAAGTGGGAAATTGCCATCCATTCGAATTCCATTTGAAAGCGATCCTAGGAATTTCTTGCCCGTCTCCAGACTGGGCTTTGAAATGAAAACTTTATCTCGTTGCACATTTCTTTCTTTTGAACTTTTCTCCCTCTCTCCCTGCCTCTTTCTCCCCCTCTCTTCGTCTCTCTGGCTCTTTGTGTGTAATTAAAAAGCAAATCACGTTTTCTTTTTTTATACCATTTTCTTTCTTTTATAATTTTCTGTTGGGATTTTTCATTTTGCGTAGGCAGCGCTGCTTTCGTTTCATTTCGTCTCGTCTCGTCTCGTTTCGCTTCGTTTCGTTTCGGTTCGTTTCATTCCATTTCGATTGGCAGTGAAAGTAAATGCAGCCGGCGGGAGCCAGGCCGGGGGCAAGGGGAGAAAGGGGCCAGAAGAAGCAGAAGTTGTTTCAAAATTTGAATCTGTTCACACATTTTTCACATCGATTTCCGGTTCGCAGCGAATCGGAAAATCGACAGTTAATTAATTCACAGAATGCGTGCGATGCGGTAATTCGCATGGAAGCCCATCCATCCATGGCCAAAAGAAAGATCGAATTATGTCAGAGGTGCCCTCATCTCACCTCCCCACGACCACACCGCACCGCACCGCACCCAACACCCCAGCCCCGCCCCAAAGTTGGGCTCAATTAATTGACAACGCTTCGTTGAGCTGAAAATTGTCACAAAATTGGACATTATTTTTTTTTGGGAAAATAATTTTGAAAAACCCACAAAAATTATACAATTGATCAAATTGGGAAATTTTAAGATGAGGGCGTTTCAATTTAGTTTGCCAAAAATTAAAGTCTTTCCCGCTGTGTGAGTGTCGCCAAGCCAAGTCCAATCGAGTCAAGCTGCTCCAGCTTTGGGCCCACCAGAGCACTTAAATTTTGACTGGTACCGCCAGGCGGTCGTTACTTTCGACCCACTTTCAAAACTCGCACGGGGGGGTCCAACAGTCTCCCAGTTGCCCCACCGGGCTAGGCGCAGCTCTGGCTGTGCTAATGGAACTTTTGATGTCTATATGAATTCTATTTCTCAAGCCCTAGCTTTAAGCCGGCCAGCAGGGTGACTCCTAGTCGTGCAGCACCTTCTAAATTCAATTTTTAATAGTTTCAGCTTAACTCTAGCTCTACCTCTGCCTCTTCTTCTTCTTCATCTTACGAAATGTCTGATTAACGTCGTCAACAAGCTCGACGTCTCATCGTCTCATCGTCTGATCGGCTCATAAATTTCGACTATAAAACAAAAAAAGCCGGTAAGAGACAAAGCGACTTTCCTCCAGCCGACACCCACTTCAAAACTGGCCCCACAGCGGGGCACACACAGTAGCTGGTTGGCCCCAACCCTCGAGCAGACCCAGAGCCGGGCCCGAGCCCGAGCCCAAGCCCGAGCCCGAGCTGTAGTCGGAGCTGGAGACGGGGAGCCGCGCAATTATGCTAATTGAATTGAGTCGTACGCCAAGCTATATGGTAAGCTATGGTATTTGCCCAGATGTTTGCTCAAAGAGCGAGCCGAAATTTAATAACCGTTATTAATTTGACTCTTAGCTTTTAGCTCTCAGCTCTACCGGTTCATTATATACTATATAGCATATAGCATCGTTTTGGCACACTTTTTGACGCGGGAAGCCGCGTATTATCCGACGACGTGTGGGTTGGCTTTGGAATGGTGAACAAAGCGTTTGGTTAGGGGGGCAGAAGAGTTTGGGAGAGGGCGGAGAGAAGGGGAGAGTAGAGGCTTCGGAATTCCGCTTTCGAGAAGATTTAGCTTTTCTTTATTAAAACACACTTTGAGAATAGATTCTTCCTTCAAAGTCAACATTTAGAATTCCGCAATAATTTCAAAATAACTTCTAAATTACTACAAAATTTTCCAATCGAAAAACAAACTTAAGCCTGTAGCTCCTTCGATTCCCGAATAAAACCATTTTCAAGTTCCCATCTTCAAAAAAGCTTTTGCTAATTTGAAACTTGTCATCTCTAAGAACCGCTTTCTCATATGGCACTTACAAACGACATTTGGGAACCAGTACTTTGCTCCAATTTGGGAACTAGTTCGCTGAACTAAAAACTCTTTTGAAACAAGTTCGCTCAACTTTCGTTTCCTCTGAACATTACGTTCCACTTTTTCCACACAAAAATGCACTTTGCAATATTTCGGAACTTGTTCCAAAAACGTTATTCAATTTGTCTGCAAAAAGCGCAGTTTAAACGCCCCCAGCACAAACATTTGAAACGCCCCCCGGTAAATGGGGGCCCGCAACGCCCCACAAAACGTGGAAAACGTGCTTATCAACTGGGCCCAGGGGAGGGCTAAATACCGATGATGGCAGATGGTATATGGTAGATGGTAGATGGTAGATGGTTCCACGGCCGCGTGGCTCCACCGTGTAAACAACGACAACAATGACAAACACTCGCCTGTCACCCGATAAACTCCGACTCATCGGCCCACAGTTCGACTTACCTGGAAAATGTAAAAGAAAACAACAACAAATAAGCAAACATTATGGGAAAACAACGAACTTCGAAATGCCGAAGTTGATATACACTAAAGTGCTATAGTATGAAATATAATATAAAAGATAGCGTATTCACAGCTTGTGTTAATTGACTTAGGGGCATGAGATCTAGACTATAGTCTTAGACTATGCTTGAGTAAGCTCTGTATCAATTTTCAGCTAATTCGCACCACGGACGGCCGAGTTCCGCTGGTTATTGCTGCAACCCGCTTGTCAGCCCCCTTCGCGAGGGTATTACTAAGAGATATTGTGCTGCAAAGTGCTGCAGGTCGGCGACTAATACAAGTCATAAACTGGAGCTCAAGTACATAAAACAACGCGACAACAACAAGCGAAACGAGTTGTTGTTGTTGTCGTTGTGGTTGTTGTTGTTGTGGTTGTTGTTAGTCTTTGGCCGTTTGGTAAAAGCGCCGCGGCACAAGTTTGTCAACATCAATGTCGCCACACCGTGGCCAGTGGCTGGTGGAGACCACGAGGAGGATTCTTCCAACTTTTGTTTGGGTGTCAAAACTTTCGATGCCCGGCTTAGACTACGTTAAACTATCGCGATCTATCGCATATTATCACACAAGGGCTTAAGCCTTTCAGTTCTCAGAGTTTTAGTTGAAAACCCAAGATAGTTGTAGTAAATGATTTACGTTGTTTGAAAGGTTCCAAAATGCGATTCCTGGAATATATCTTCCCAATACGTATGTTTGTTGACTCATATTATCCGTAATAGTGCAAAAAATCATCAAGTTGTTAAGACGTATTGACTCGCAACCTCCGAATAGGTTATAAAGCTCTAGGTCAACTAGGCATGCGTATCCATACGATGCTATCGATAAGATCGATACTAAAGCGCTTAATAAAAATATTTGTTAGCAAACATCGATATTTAAAACGATATATCGAAAAAAATATATCTTTCCTCTATTCCTTTTATAGGCAACAATCCAACAGCCTTTTGAAAAATTTTGCTTGGAACAAGCTAGAACATAAGGAAGTCTCTCCTAACCTCACAGTTTCCCAATTGCAATTCATAGAAAGGGATTTAGTCTCACATGAAGCTCAAGTTCCACAAGCAATAACACTTCCGATAAACTTCCAGCGCTAATCTATTACGCTAGCTTTTCAATCGATAAATGTAAAAACTATTGATGAAAACCAACTGCTCCGATCTCTATTGATATTCCATTTCATATTCACTTTAAGTATTTTGAAAATACTTTAAATTCTCAAAAATTCCCTACCTGGAATTCCTAAAAATTTCCACAATTTTAAGAACTTCTTTCGTAACTCAAAAAGTGCGTGGGTTGAAATCACTTGGGTGAAGAGGTGATTTTCCAAGGAGGTGGCAGGTGAAAATGTAGCCCCCTTTGGAGCCTGCCTGGGCGGCAGACGCCTCTGGCGACGTCTTGTGTCTTGTCTTCTGTGTGTGTGTGTGAGTCAGTGTGTGTGTGTGTGGAACACAATTCTTATCAAGAGTTGTGTCGCCATCGCCCATCGCCCGAGCAGTGTTGCAAGCACAGTTTTTTTCGATTATTTTTTTTTTTTTGATTTTTTTTTCAATTTTTTCCTCATTTTCGTTTTCGATTTGGCGATGGCGCCCACACGCGCGGCACACACGTTGCGCAGCCGCCGCTCAAAATTCGTCATATGCTGGGTCTGTGGACTGGGGTCTGGGGCCGGGGCCGGGGCCGGGGACTGTGCAACATGGGGCAAGCAAATGCGAATGCAACACCCACTTGCAACCAGCCGCCGCCTGGCAGCAAAACAAACAGCCTGCCTGGGCGTTGTAGGTGTGGCAGTTGCAGCGGCGTTGGCCCAGCAAATTTCCGACAGGATTTCTGCATTTCCACCCAAATGACAAACTGTGCCACACACACACACACACACACACACACACATATGTGGCAAGAGGCAAGGCAAGGACAGCGAGAGAGGGGTTACTTTGGGGGGAATATTGAAATTCTGCAAAGGCAGACAGAGTTATTACAGGGGGAAACGGGAGGATATCAGTGGGGCACGAAGAAAGATAATGAAAGATAGAGAACGAGAGGGGTAGGGGAAAGAGGAGTGAAGATAGAGAATGGAGCAGGAGTTCTTAAACAGAGGGAGATGGACGTAAAACGGGGAACAGCCGGGCAAGATTAGGAAGGAAGTGAGAGCTAAGAAACAAAAGTTTTGGGATAAGAAAGAGCAAAAGAAAGATATGGAAACAGAAATATATGGTAGAAAAACAAATGAAACAGGACGCGGAATGGAGAGCTTTCAATAGTATGATGGAAGAAAGAAAGCCGGAACCTAAATAGCAAGACATATAGATATATATGGAGAAGGGAATACTCAGGGAGAAACAGAAACGTTGAGGAAATGGAACAGGAAGAGCCTCCATTGCTCCTTTCTAGAAAGCTATAGACCAACAGAAATAATACGCAAGGAGAAACTGAGAAACATTGCGAATAAGAGGGGGTTTAAGCGAGGTGGTAGAAACGCTACAGGACGAGGAATGAAAAGCTTTAAATGGTATTGCAGAAGACAGACAGACGGAACCTAAATATAAAGATATATATGGGGAAGGGAATACTCAGAAACAATGAGAATAAGGGTGGGAGGGGGTTTTCGACAGAGGTATTGGAAATGCCACAGGAAGACCATCCATTGTTCATATCGAGGAAGACATAGGCACATAAAGGATACCCAAGAAACAGAGTAGCATTGAGAATATGAGGAGGTTTGAAAGTGGTGCAAGAAATGGAACAGAAAGATCAATGTAGAGCTTTCAAAAATATGGTAGTAAAAAGGTAGACCGAGCGGTACTATCCAAAAACTTGAAGCATAGTTTAAATCGAAAGTATACCCTCCCAGCTAATACCCTTTTTCCAGGGTATTGCAAATGGAGCTCAAGCAGTGGAAGAATTTGAACGAAACTAATCAATCTGCCGCCTCGATTAGCCATGTGGATGCAGACTACTGTGCACACACACACACACACACACACACACACACACTCGAACACTCACACACACACATGTTGCACGTTCAACTTTTGGCCCAGCAGCTGGCTGCGAACTTGGCACTTGGATGTGTTGGGCAGGGGGGCTTGGAGTACGGAGCAGGGAAGGGGGGGAGGGGGGCGGTGCGGTGTGGCATGGCGTGGCAGCATCTGTGCTGCAACTCAACTCGAGTAAAACAAAATAAATAATCACAATAAATAAACGAGGCACGAAAATAAGAAAAAATCTCACAGTTGCATGTGAAGTTCTTCCTCTTCCTTTTCCTCTTCTTCTTCGTCTCTTCCTGCTTTCTTTTGCAACCATCGAGTTTTTCCAACGAAAAGAAAATGCCCCAGAGGGACCTGGGGGCGGGAGGGTCGGAAGGGAAGAAAATTGCTAAGCAATTTGTTCGTTTGGAACACCTTGAGAAGCGCCAAGGGATAAAATGCCATACAAACACGGAAATTTATGGTCTAAACAGGAAAACCGAAAAACTTAGTTTTTGGGCGTCTAAAGCTCTATTATCTATGTTATTATATGAGAAAAACATTGGATTGTGTCTGCTTTAGGCCCAAGCGAGTGACTAGCAGTTTCTAGCAGAACATTTCCCTTATCAGTATGACAAGCAGGTAGTATTTCTGTTCCGACCTATGTGAACTAAGCTTATGACCATGTTATCTGGCTGAAATTTTGATTGCTGAAAAATTTTGCTCAGCTGAAACGATTTAAGATATCATATGACTGATAGGTCCAAAAATAACATGCTTATAAGAATCGACATTTCAGTGTAGTAGAAAGTAAGCCATTATTAAATTAATTTTCATAATTGTATCTATCAGATTTATGTCAAATTTGCACGATTTTGCTCCTTAACTTGTTGCCATAAGAAACCCTTATCCCCATTTGCAAAAAACTGGAACAATCGGTGCCATGAGCCTTTCGTTTTGACCTTGCTGTAAGTGATCCACTTTTCACTATCATCAACCCATCATCATCCGGCTAGGAAATGCTTCAAATTGGTTACGATTCAGCAGCAATTCTCAGGTGGAATTACGGTTCATCAGTGGGTGTCCATCTTTAACATGCGCTCAAGGACTAGGCGTCAAGTGATCAACATATCTCCCATAATGCTTTTTAGTACAAAATATCAGATATATAAGACAAGCATCAAAAGTTATTCAGTGATGGAAGCAGAAATAAAGAAAAAAGTGCTTCAGGCTTTCACCCGATGGGGTTGTTATGGCCATATAATAATTCTAATATATATAGACTGAATTTAGCAAAGTTTTAAAGGTCTTAAATTTAAACAAGATAGGCTAAAATTATCACTAAGCTGTCATAGAAATGATCGATGAGAACTGGAGTTTTTGTTTGGAAATATCTACGCAAAACGTTAAGGAAGCTTCTGTTAAGAAAGTAAATTCTGTACTTTGGAACTAGCTTTCTATTATTCCTAGAGAACTACTTTGTTAATGATGCTATAATTGAAGATAGCTTATGCTTTACAATCAACAAATCTACGCCATGCTGTGGTTTATGGCGCACTCAAAAGCTTGAGAAGCGCAGAGAGAGGCTGTGACTAGCTTAAGATGCAACCTGAGCCAAGAATGTGACAAGATAACTGAAAAACAAGACATTAAACCTGAGCACAACAAGCACAATAATTGTTAGTCGCAACGACGAACGATGTACTTAAGGCTAAAGTTTTACAGATGGAATCAAATGGATGGTGCTAAAAGAGACCACTGAAGATCGAGCTGGAGCTGGAGATGGAGATGGAGCTGATGCCGAAGACTGTCGCTGCATAAAGACAACCGCAATGGTAATGGCAATGGTAATGGCAATGGCAATGGCAATGGGAATGGGAATGGAAATGGCGTTACCAAAGATGCCAGAGATCTTCAACGATCTCACGCAAAATAGTTCGATTGAGGCAATAATAGCAACAGCAACACCAACAACGCCAACAACAACAACAACAACATGTAGGAGAATAACAGAAAAACCCCAAAAACCAAAAACCGAAAACAACTTAAATTACCAACACGGCGTCAATTTTCATTAGAAAACAAGCAACAACAGGCCCAACCAGCACGAACCAAAGCAGCAGCTCGACCGGATTCAGGCAGACAAACAACCAAGACAACAACAACCAACAACGACAACGACAACAACAACAGCCAAGACAACAACAGCAACAACAAACAGGCAACACACCAATGCGTTAGGCTATGGCCATGGCTAAAGCTGAGACCAAAACCGAGTCGGAGATTGAGTCTGAGTCCGAAGACGGGGACTGAGACTGGGACTGAGACTGAGACTGGGACTGAGTCTGAGTCTGAGACTGAAAGCTGAAAGTTACCAGAGATGGAGTCAATGGGAGACAACCGCAACAACAACACAGCGAAAGAGCGCCAGTTGGTGGCAGTGGGGAGGGGGAAGAGAGACAGAGAGGAAGCAAAAGAAACAAAGTCTTAGATTGCCGGGGGAAGCCAGGCTGGGCGGGGTGTTAACTGAGAACTTGGGAGTCAGGTATTGGATTATTGGCAAAAAAGAATCTAAGAAGTAGCTGAAACTAGGCACCGAAGCCTGGATACACTTTTTCATTGCTGCAACATTTCCTCCAATACTCTAGCAAATAGGTCTTTCTATAGACATATCTCAAAATTTCTAACAAGAAAGGTTTATAAGAAAGCCGTTAAGAAATGTTCAACTTGTTTAGCAAAAAAGGTTTGTCTGATAAGAACTGAGCTTAAAACTTATGTTTCCTAGAGAGTCTATATATACATATTATAGTAGCTCGATTTGGCGCAATAAAAAAATTATCAAATTCTGGAGTTTTCTTTTTACAACACTTTTCCTCACTTTTGTTGCTTTAACTTTCATAAAAAAAACGATTTTCATGCCACAATACACTTTTGCTGGGATCAATACCATGTCAGCTATATGCTATATAGTCAAAATCTAGCTGATTACAATATATGTGTTGCCTGTGGCCATAAGCAGCAGCTGTACCAAATTTCATAGAAATCGACACATTAAAAGCTGAGTTCATATAGTTAGGAGCAACTGAACGTGACCAATTTGACAAATTCCAAAGAAATTTTAACTAGAGATAAAAGCCTAAGGAAGGCCTGTGGGACGAGTGGGTGAACTTTTATAATGTCTGTCAAGTCACGTGACACAGCTTGTCACCGAATAAGAATACCTTTCGATAGGGTATATCAAAAAATACTTCGATCTTGTCGTGGATTTGGTTTTGGGTAACGAGTTTCATTCGCACAATTCGAACGCCTCAAGGCGCGAGCTATGGAGACTGTGGACTGAGTATTGGGGCTGGGACTGGGACTGCGACTGCCACAGAGTATGAAAGATTTGCTCCATAAATCTGAGCAAATGTGTGGATGGGCAGCAGAAGTTGTGGCCCGAGGGAGGAGGAAAGGGAGGAAGGGGGCAGATGCCGCAAAATGGTATCTGCGTGAGATGTGCGAATGCTACAGATTTCTGTGGTTGCCCCAGCCGTTTTGGAATGGGACGGGAATCAAGATGCCCAAAGAAGAGGAGAATAATCAAAATTAATTCATAAACTTATCGATAGGCGACAATCGGTTATTGGTTATGAAAACAATTAAGATTTACGCAAAACTGAAATTGTTTGCCAAGTGAACTTTGCTTGCCACGAAACTTATCGATAGGCGACAATCGGTAATCGACAATCGAGTATGGAGTCTACCGGGGCCTCCTAATGACTAAACGCTGTGAATTGATGGCGTGGGAGGCGGCCAGAACGTGACAGGCTTTGATTTTTCGAAAAGTGCAGAAACGAGCCACTCGATGCCAGCACTCGGTGGTTCGGTGTAGTTCAGTGTGGTTCAGTGTGGTTCAGCTCGGAATATATCGTAGAGAGATCTGTGGCATTGCCCACACGCGTTCGAACAAAACGCTGATGAATGATGAATCTTTTTTTCGTCTCTTCTGCTTTGTCTGGCTGATGGCATCGCGAGTGGCATCTCCAGAGCCCCCGATGAACTGCGCCATACAAAGTATTCGACTTGAGCCTCGGCTTCAGCTTGAACTCGAGCCACAGCCACAGCCACAGCTAGAGCTGGAGCTGGAGCTGGAGCCGCACAGCAGAGCAATTGGCAATAAATCATAACACCCACACACGCTTGCCTCATGCCACATGCCCCATGCGGCATGCCACATGCAGCTCTCTTATGACGTTTTGCGTGTGTGGATCGCTCTGCGACGCTGGCGATGATTGCATTTGACTGCTGCGCCTCGGCCGCACTCTCATTAGTACCTACAAGTGCCCACCACTTGCCCCCTGGCCCCCTGGCCACCTAAGCCCCCAGCCACCAGCCACCAGCCACCAGTCCCCACACCCACCTTGCTCCAAAGCCCTTTCAACCGACCCCAAAACGTTTAGACGAAAATTGTATTGCACTTTGTGCTTTTGTATACCCTGTAAATTCAACAAAAAGGCGCGCCTGACTCAAATAGCCCAGTAAGCCATATTCCACTTAGGGTATCTGCTAGTCGTGTCATTGATAGCTTTGCAGAATTGCATGCAACACTCGACAGCTGCCAGGCAAGTTTGTAATCGCTTTGCACACTCGATTCATATACCCCTTCTTCTGCTTCTGCCGCCGCTTCTTCGACTCGGGCATCCTCATTTTCAGCTTCTTCTTCTTCTTCTACTTCTTCTGCCTTTAGCCTGAATCCAGAAAACGTTTTCCCACACCACACACAGATCAGTTCACAGTCAACTCAACTCAACTCAACTCAACTCAACTCAAGTCAAAAAAACTATAGAAAAACTAAAGAAAAGATGGGCAATTTTTTTCTCTAGCGCTATAAATACGCACACCTCCTTTTTCCAGTTGCCTCGTACACCCGCGCCGCCCCCACACCCCCACGCCCCGCGCACAAAAATCAATTGAATTTTCACGCATGTTTATGATGCGCCATGTGCCACAGTCAAGCTTGGCTAAGTGCGCCAACCACAGTAACAGCGAAAGCCTTATCGATAAATTATCGATACATAATCTTGCGATTTTGCTATCTATCTTGTTGTCTTGTTAAATATTAAAGCTTTTGGGCACTCACATAAAATTCATCTCTCTATGAATAGTAGGGTATAGAAAAATCGAAGGAAGCATCGTAGATTCCCAAAAGTAAGTTCTAGAAAGACAAAATGAAAATTGTCTGTCTGTCTGCCTGTCCGTCTGTCGGTTCATCTATGTTTATGCAAATTAGTCTTCAGCTTTTGAGCTATCCTAATGAAAATTGTCACGCGGCCTTATTTTACATACACTTCGTTTTTTTTACTACCCAACGCTATACTAAATTTCATAAGGATCGTGCGACTATATCACATTTAAAGCTGACATGTGATTGATGTCGCTTGTTGTCCGTATTTCCCCTATTGAATTGAAATTTCGCACAAATTAAGATAAAAAGTGATTGAAAGCTTGATTTACTACAGTTAGTATTATCCGATTTATGTAAAATATATACTGATTTGTTCGATAAATTGTTCCCATTTGTAAGGTACTCTCATATTATGCCTGTCTCGTAGAAACCCTTGTCCCTTGCGACAGTTCATTTTCACAATTGATTTTTACTCTGAGAATTTCAATACCCTATACTTTTCTGTATTAAAAATTCTACAATCATTTCACGTCTTTTGCATACGAAATCAGAAGAATTTCGACAATTTCTTTGGCGGAACCCATTTGGAGGGTATGTTGAGGTCGAGCCGAGTTTCGGAGGTTGTTTCCCACTGCGGGTTGCTGTAGGTTTTAGCCAGTTTGCACCGTGGCCATTACGCGTAATATCTGCCAAGTGTCTGGCCGGGCCATTTCCTTGTCTGCCTCAACCTCCCCCGAGCAGCCCGCGCGAATGTCGTATATCTCTCTATTTTGGCTCGGGCTCTGTTTGTTTATGTCTCTGGGTCTTCAGCTCGAAAAAAATAGAAGAAATATCGAAAAAAAAACAGAAGAAAAAAACTATTTTGCATGTGTTACAGCACGAATAACGAATCCAAACGAATAACGAATCCAAACGAATAGTGAATAATGAATACTCATGTGAATACAATACATGTGGACAGTTGTTGTTGTTGTTGTTTTAGAAGAAGAGCAACTACAACAACAACTACCACAACAACAATAACCATTAAATTCCGGACCGGGTCGAGTTGGTTTGGGTCGAATCGGGCCTGGCCTGGCCTAGCCCCTGCCTGCCCTAGCTACGCCATAGGCCTAACTCCCCCTCATTACCCCGCACCAGAAAAAAAAGCACGCACATCAGCATATTTCCCGTTGCCCCCCACCCATGCCCCGACTCTTTGGCGTCTGTTGACCTCATTTCGGTTCGAAACATTTTGGCGCACTTTCCGACAAAACTTCAGAACTTCAGAAAAAAAAACTATGCGATGAGCATAGAGAACAGACCCCCAAACCGAAACATGTGTCAGCCAGAGGCAGAAAGCGCAAAATATGCTAAATCAAATAGATAAGTTCTTATGGGCGCCCCATGCGCGTATCATCCGCCCTGGCCCATATATCATAACAGTGCTGTCAGCTCGGCTAATTATACCAGGCACACAGGGAGCAGGTTGTTCCAGTACACAGATAAAAACGCCACTGCAATTGCGCCTACCCAATGAAGCGGCAGCCAGTGCATCGATCTGCCCAGATGTGCCCGGAACAAACCATGTGAACTCGGGTGCCTGAGAAGCTATAACGCTGAAACTTGGTACAGATGCTGCTTTTTACCATAGATTTGACATACATATATAAGCGTATCTAATAACTATATATTATAGCCGTATTTTAGAAGACCCGTTGAGCAAGACAGAAAATTTACATGTCCCAAAGAATGTTCTATATGCCAAACTGGTTCTTATAGTTTAGATACTTAAGCACAACTTAAGCTTGTTTATATTATATCTTTTTTGGTAACAAACTTTGGAATATAACTTCTGTATTTTTTTATCGTTTCTTATGAAATTTTCAGTATAGTTGCAAGGCAAAGTTTTACATAGAATTAAATTTAATTTAACTGATTAATCCGGTCGGATCTGATCTGGTCCTTATAATTTTATTTATGGATGCACTTAACAGCACATGTACAACCCTAAAGTAGGGCAAACATTTTTTGGTTTTTTTTGCTTTTTGAACATATCTCGGTCTATTTCGTTTGCAAACTCTGATAATCTGAGTCGAAAATATCCCCTATAGCTCTATACATAGTAGCACAATCGGCTGCCCGACTATGTAAATTGCGGCAAGCCCAAGAGGCAGCTGTTCAATTATTTCAGCACATTAACACGCTGTGAATCATGTGGATATATGGCATAATCCATATACTATATAAAATATCAAAAGTAAGAATCTACAACAAATTCATTGTTTACAAATATTTTGCACGTTGTTTTCCTCGTAAACATTTTGGAATAGTCGTAATATCCAGAAAGGCAGGTAAAAAAAATTAATTAAAACTAATGTTCCATTTGTTTTCATTTAGGGGATTGTGAGGAGAGCGTCGAGCTGCTGGTTACCCAACAGGCAAATGAACTGAGTTGATCGAACATGCTTGACTAGCTGTATACCCTGTGAATATAGCAGTTTTTTTGCCCTTGGTAAAATAGGGGAGAATATAAGAGTTAGAGATGCCAACCTTGGTATGAATGTGTTCTCTTACAAAGATCAAGTTCTTGATTATCTATCCCAACTGTAATTTGCTTAAAATCTATTATTAAGAGCAATTGTAAATTAAAAACCATCAAATTTTGTACAAATGTGCTTATATACATTATAAAGGATCTGTCATTTAAAATTTTTGGATTACATCCCCTTTTCTCCTGTAAAATGAAAACATCGAATACAGCTGCAATTTTGGAAAATTTGGCTTGATATTAAGTATCCATACACAATTTTAGTTTCTTAAGTCAGTCTGAAAATTTTATTAGGATGCGACATCAAGTTTTAAAGTTGTTCGTAATACTATAAAATCTCAAAAAAATTTAAAATAATCTTTATTCTTATCTTTTTTTTTAAAGATGTGACAATTTAACTAAATGTTCATGCTTTTCATCATGTGATGTGTTGCCATACCCATTTTCCTCGCATTACAGGGTATGCTAATGTATAAATGCGGAATGGAATGCCGCAACGTGCGGCACCACCTGAGCACCATTTGCATCTACGTTTCAAAAACAAAAACTCATTTACAACGCAAATTGGCGCTAAAAAAGCATAGTATATAGTATGTATACCTATATGTACTATAAACATATATATAAATAAGCTAATTTAACAAAAAATAGTTGACAAGAACAACAACAACAAAAACAAACAAAGCGAACTGCAATGACGACAACGCCGAAGGTCTGCCTGACCGGGATGCAGTCTCGGCCTCGGCTCTTATCGCCGCACGGGATGCTCTTCGGGCGGCAGATTGCACGCAATCGGACAGTTCCGGCGTGGAACGCAGAACAAAAGCTCCACCAAGAGCTTGCAATTAAGAGGAAAGATCATTTAACCTGCCCAAAAAGCTACCCAAAGGCTCGGTGCAAAGCTCAAAAACAATCACGCACGTCACAAAAGCTCTATAGAACTTTCCATAAAAGATGCAGATTCGTGAGTCACGAGCACTTCTTGAAAGCTTTCGAGAAGAATTCTTATTGTGGAGACTGACCGAAGCCAAAAGGTCTACTCGCCGAGTAAGCTTTAAGCTCATGTGGTTCCTTGTCTCAAGTTGAAGGCGCCCAAAAAGCTCAACGAGCTTTGCGTCAAGCGACAGCTTTGATCGCACGTTGCGCGACCGCACAGAGCGCGTGAAATGCACGTACAAGTGGACAGACGGCGGGTCGGACGGACGCACCCAGTTGGTTTGGGAACTGAAGACTTCGGTTTCGAGCGAAGACCAAAGTTTGAAGACTGAAGAGTGAAGAGTGAAGAGTGAGGAAGACTGAAGACTGAAGACTGACGACTGCATAGCATGATGGACGTACATGACATCCGTTTGTCAGCCAAATGCACATTGCATGACATGATTTTTATACGAGTGGACAAGTACCATAGGCATGGGACGGGGAGTGAAGGGTATAGCCCCTTATGCGGAGGCGGGGGCATGGGAATGGAACTGGAACTGGTCACCGAAGTTCGGCGGAACTTTGGCTTGTTAAATGAACGTGTGAATGGCTTTTTGATTGCCGCGGCGGTTGCTTTAAAAGTCCAAAGTCAAAAGACAACAAAATTTGTGCGTTTCATTTTCAAATACCCTGTAATTAAAGAGACAATGGGGTATGGCTGACTGGGTGCAAAACTTGGACTGAGCAACCAATTGCAAGTCCAACTGCTCTTTGGCTCTGTCTTGTGTCAGCTCTTTACAGGGTATCTGTGCCGCGGTGTCCCCCTGGGTTGCTCCTTTTCGATTGCATGCGCTTAGCCTTGATCATGGCCAAAAGCTGTCACATTGCGGCTTTATGGCCGTTAAGCTCGCTCAGTTATTATGATTGTTGCCGCTGCCGTGTGCGCTGCATGACAAATGCAATCTGAAACTGAGACGGAGGAAGAGGCAGGGGCAGGGACAGAGGCAGGGGCACTGGGGCCTAATCAGTAATGCACGGCCAGCAGCGAGAGGAAACACATGTCGAGTCACGGTCAGCAGGACAAATAAATTGATCAGATATTACCAGTTGCGGGTTTGTTAATAAATATAAAGTGTGCCACGAGAAGTGCCGCGCTCGGGCAGGGGCGTGGAGCTGTTCGAATCGAAATCAACAGGGTATCAAAGTAACTTTGAAGATCGTCAAAGGAAAGTCTCCATATTTCTGTCGCTGCTGAGCAAGTCTCTCTCTCTCCCTCCTTAAGGCTTTCAGTAAGTGTAGTTTAATTGGAATCCTCTGTTTTAGTCAATGCTTTGAAGCTTTACAAGCAGCTTTTAAAAAGCTTAGAATTGTCACATCTATTAGAATCCTCCCTTAAAGCTTTTCGAACAGCTTTCCAATTATCTTAGAGGCGTCTAAAAGCCGTATCGGAGTCATTGCTGAGCAAGTATCTCTCTTACTATCTTGAAAACTTGATTTAATCAGATTGCTCAGTTTTCACTCAAAGCTCACATTGACATTGAGCTTTTCTTAACAAGAAGAAGACAGTGAAGCTTGTCTAGAGCTACCAGGAACTAAGGAACTTATACTCCAATCTCGGGTTGTTCTTTTAGTAGCTTTAATGGAATTGAAAAATAAAGTCTTAATTCAAAGCAATTAACATGAATACGTTTCCGTAAGCTTGGAACCAGCACTTTTTAATGAACTTTCGTGAGCTTTTTCTGGTAACTTTGTTTGTTTATTTCGAAATCTAACTAAAAACTAACCATTAAGCCAGCCCGAAAGCCCGAAACCACTCTGAACTCTGAACTTTTGAAGCAGCTTTTCAAGTTCATGGCGCTTCCTCGAGATTTCACGAAGGTGTCAGCCGCAATTTCTCGACTTTGACACGAATCAAAAGCTGACTGAGCCAGTCGTCGCGGGGCCTGAGGAGGGGCTTGAGGAGGCTCTGGCATAGTTGGTCGGTTGGTTTAGAAGATGAAACCACCTAATTGCTTTGACCCACTGCGCGCCAAAAGCGGACAAGTTACTTCCACGAAATCCGAAACCCCCCGCCCCGTGTCTTGCAACACGTTCCCCCAGTGCCCCCCAACCCGTGGCACAGACTGAATGGCGACAACAACAACAACACCAGATACGTGCAGACATTGCTCTTGTAATACATTTTCTTTATGGCTTATGGAGCCATAAGACATCTTCGACTAACTTGGACTTGGCTTGGACTGGGATTCGCCACGTCCTCCTCCCGTTTGTCAATACCCAGCACCATACCCAGCCCCATTCCCATCTCCCCCACTTTGCAGTGACTTTTGCATTGATTTCTTATGCTTTTGCCACACACTTGAATTGCAAATACTCCAAAGAGCCTGCCGATTCAGCGATGGGGCATGTTTATGGGCAGCACTGGCAGAGCACTTACCCAGAAGGGGGAACTACTATTCTGGCTTACTTAGCAACCGCAGGAAGTTTTCGGTCAATTACTTAGGGGGAATAATAAGGGGGCACCTTTTTTTTAACATGCTTGGGGAGTGGGGCGTGGAAAATTGAATTACCCCATACATAATACTATTTTATCTTTTAAGTGTACTCAATTTTGTTTTCAAGATCTTTGACTGATATCTAGAACTGTTGGTCTAACCAATGCAGTTACCCAAACTTATTGCAGATACTATTATGGTTTTTCCTACTGAATAAGCTCTAAAAAACTCATGGAAAATTTGAAAAAATTTGAAATTTGAGGTAAAATTTTATGATCCAAAAGTAAATATAATTATAGCTTCATTTTTCGTAGTTCTAGAGCATTATTTTTTCCAAAACAGTGGCCACTCAAGGAAGGAAACCCCTCCAGATAAAGACACACCCCAATAACTACTGACGCATCCTAACGTTTAACTCAATCATACATTGTCTTAGTTAAAGATCTCCCAAAGCATACTCAACTAATGGATCATTTAAATAAGAAAATCCCAGAAGTGAGAGGCTGAACCCCTTGAAGGGAGAATTAAACTATAAGATTCTGACGGTTCGTAACGTTGAACTCAATCATATATCGAGATCGAGCATTCTCCTCTACAGCAGCCTCAGCTTATGGGTCTGGGTCATTCAATGAAGGAAAACCCACAAGCTGAAGGGTGAACCCCTTAGAAATTTAGAGTTATTCTTCAGTAGCCATGACTAGTATATATGGGTTCCTGAAGAAGGAGGAAAACCTCTCTAGTTAAACGGTGAACCCCTTAGAAATCCTTCAGTAGATACAGCACATCCCTAATAAATATGGGTTTCTAAACATCAATTGGATTAGTTGGTGTTAGTTAGGGTATCTGTGCGTTGTCATATGCCTTGATCCATGCATGTTTGATGTCATTTTGTCATTTTATTGGCATTGCGGTTGGCTCCGACTTGTCTGCCAACTTTGGCTTGGCTCGGCTATTGCGGATTGCGGATTGTGGATTGCGGATTGGGTGGTACTGCGCCGGTTGTGGGGTCGCGGGTAGAGGGGCTTCTGTAGACTGTCACAGTTACTATGTAAGTTGACATTATTATTGTTGTAGCTGTTGTTGTTGTTATTTTTAGCCATTTTGAGAAGCAGACGTCTGGCATTGTTGGCCCAGCCCGAGTTTATAACTGTCTCTGTCTGTGTCTAACCCTTTCGCCATCTCCCTGTAATTCTTTCAGAGACCCAGAACTAACATAAGCATTGGATTAATCATTATGCGTTGATTATACGCTTTTAATGAGCACATCAAATGCAAATTTGTATTAGTTTATGGACACACTGTCTGTAAATCCGAAAACTATAATGATTGGTAAACTACTTGCACAAAGCCAAAAAGCAGTGCAAATCAAATATATCCCAATAGATAGATACCAACAGGTTGTATACCAAATTTCATAACCCTAGCTCATATAGTTCCTGAGTTACTTTAGTGTACTCTGTATACCCTATGAAACAAAATGCGAGCTTTTTTGCTGACGTTACAAAGTCAAAAAGTCGCTTTTGGACATAATAATCCTTATCATCTAAATTATAATCTATTCGGTATGGCGCCAAGTGCGTATAATATATAGTCATTTTCTGACTCAATATATGACTGGAATATATAGGACCCTAGATTATATTAAAATGACTCAAACAGTGCAAAAATAGAACTAGGAAGATGTTATGACTCTACCAAGGTTCTGCCTAAGATATACTTGACTATAGCTTATTCACGTTCACATTCTTTGCAATAGGATATTATTATATATGGTATGAGACTATGAGTCAAATATTACATGTAAATGTTAATTATCTTCCGACAAATTTAAGTTTTTTTGCGAAAAATACACAAGACGCGAGAAAAAAGATAAGTTTTTTAAAGGGAAAATAAGTATTCTAGAATGCAAAAAATAAAAATAAATAAGGAAACACAGGGAATATATATATCTGTTGGGTTATATCTGAATGTGTGTAAATAAAAACTCACTCTCTCGGGATCTTATCTTTGCCCAAAACAAACAAACAATATTTACATTGTGATACAGCACCACGAGCACCCAATGCTCCGGGGGACGCTTCGCCTCGTAACACCCGGGCAGATAGTAGGCATATGGCCAAATCTGCCATATGGCGGACAATATATGCTATCAGAACGGGGTATGCTCACATTTGGCGTGAAAAAATCGGAGAGGCCCTCGAAAGGGTTTGCGGAAATTAAAGGTGCAAACAAACTTCAAAATGTTGGTTAAGTTTGGACCCTTTATGAAATCCCTTCATGAGATTGTTAAGCTACTTTATTATCATTATTACACTGAAACAAATTTTGACCTATGGGTAGTGAAACGGGTATACAAAATTTCAGCAAGATATCTCTCAGAACAACTCAGTTCAGCGGGTTAGACACACATAGGTAAGATCATATGTTGCCCCCCAATTGGGCAGGTAATGTATTATAGTGTATAAGATGCAATTATAAACAAGTTTTACAACAAACAAATGCAACTTAATTTTTATGTTGCCATTCGATCGTATAAACCAATCCGAAATTCTCAAGATTCTGAGAGAAACATTCAAAAATTTGTACTTGATGCTGCAGCTGCTGTCGATTTTCGTCAATTTTATCACAAGCTCTTCGCGTCGATTGAACGATTTGTTATGCGATCTTAACTAAATAATCGGAAAAAAGAAGGAAAAACATAGAAACGCTAATGGAATCCACATGCTAGTTTCGAGGGACCGACAAAAAGTTATAGTAGAAAAGTAGAATCTAATACAAACAGTCTGTGTCTCTTTGTGTCCGTTTGTGTCTGTCTGTGTACGTATAACATCATCTTTATAAATAATCAATATTCAATTTATCTTTTTTTCCTATTTTTCTTTTTTATATGGTAATCAATGTATCTAACAACAACAACAACAACAACAACAACAACCGCGACAATCAAAGCAACTAAAAAATGTTCAAACAAGTTTCGCACATTAACAAAAACAACAATTGCAACAAGTTGGGGAGTTGTTGTTGTTGTTGTTGTTGGCATTAAAATCATTTTGTTGTATTAATAATAATCAATGTCAGTCAATTAAGGTAGCAGATCGCGAGGGTATGCACAACTAGCAGCTACCCTGTGCATGGGACAAAGCAAAGCCTATATCATTTCGTTTACTCGTAGATACTACTTGAGGGCTCTTCACATTTGTTGTGATTCGATTTGAACGATTTGAAGATCTTTTCAAATGCGTCTAACTTCTAGAAGTCCTTAGAGTAACTAGGGCAGTTCGGGGCCATATAATTCTTGGAGATTCAAAATATTTCCAATACCGTTTTGGCAATTGTTTTATATCAAAACCGATGAGTTCAAAGTCTCCATAATTTTTAGTTATAATCCGTATCTGGTTCTATTTTGTCTATATAATAATATTTTATATCGACGTATCTAACATATATATATATATATATCTTTATTTATAACCTTATCTATCACCACTGTGGTCTATTTGAAGTACTGCGGCCACCAGCCCTTTAACCTAACTTATATATTTATCCATCTATATATCCAACCATCTTCCTTCTAGAGAAGACTATTATTGTAGTTATGTGATAATATGATGTATCACTTAAATTTCATATATTTACGAGTGTGTTTAGTTCAAGTTCAGAACATTTTTATTCATGATAAATCCAGCTCAATCTATTTGGTTTTTTGCAAATCAAATTTCAGAAAGAACAAACTTATCCATATCGGCGTGACTAACAAAAGCTATAGTTAGTTGTTGTATGTAGTATAAGTCGTCGTCAAAATTTTAGATTTTCGGGTTGAATACCATTAGCTAAAGTTATGAAATAAGGCTTGTAAATAGTATAAGACGTCATTAGGCTGTTCTGAAAATTTCATAACAATCGCCCAAGAAATGACCAATTTTAGAACAAAAGATGTTCGGGGTGAATAGAAGCAGAGCTTGGTCAAGGTGCCAATTTAAGATGCTAAATGCTCTAGGAATATCTTATGGGTAGGACTTACCATTTCGTGTTATTCTGCCAATTGTATTCGCCGATCGTGTGCGTGGCCAGGGAGTAGCCGAAGTAGGAGTTCGGGTGGCCGTACTTGATCAGGGGCTGGCGCTGTTCCAGGTTGAAGCCCCAGATTGAGGTTATGCACAGGGTGCACACCACGATGAGGTGCAGCATCAGGTTGAGTTGCCGCAAACGCGTTGTTTCTGTTGCAACTGAAGGCAACATTGTGCGCTTTTGTTGTTAACGGAACAAGTTCTATATGTATCGGAGGTGTGCGTCGTATATATATCTATCAAAGCCGTACACGTGCACTCGGCACTCGGCGCAGATGACCAAAACAATAACAAACAACGACGTCGGCAATGACGACGACGGCGTCGACGTCGAGCTCGACAGGTTGCAAGGGGCTCGCCGTTGCGTTCGCCGTTCAAACTGCAACGATGCCCGTGCAGCGGCAGAGCCAGTGGCAGCGGCAGCGCCGCTTAGGGATCAGCGGCAGCAGCGACGTCGACGTCGACTGCACGGCGCTAGGATCAACAGGTAGAAGATGTTGTTGTTCCTGTTGTTGTTGCTGCACTTGTTGTTGCTGTTGTTGTTGTTATTGTCGCAGTTGCTCTTTATACCGTTACTTCACTCGTCGTCTAGCGGTGTTTTTCGAAAAACCCGCGCAAAAACTTCAGAAATTTTTCTGTTTCGTTTGCTTAAAATATCTTCTTTCTCTTTGCATGCGACAGACACTATCAGAAGAGACACCCTGATAACAATTAAACAATTTTCGCCGCTTATCACTTCATTTCTTTTTTTATAACAATAACAATAAAAAAATATGTTGAAAATAATCAAATCGTGCGACCCACGGGAAAACAACAACAGTTTCGTTCACGATCGCCGAACGCACACACCCAACCGCTTCGCTCAACGTCTCAGGTGCGAATACTCTGACAAACGGGCAATGCACGCGCGACTGAGCGCTTCAAACATGTTCGAGCCACAGGAAATGCTTCACACTTGTCTGTTGCGAGCATGTTATTTGCATTAACATAGCCAGTGCAAGCTGTTATTATTTTGGCTTTTTTTAGAGGTTTTTTAGAATCAATAAGAATAATTATGGAGACTAGAACTTCAAATCTCTTCTTTGCCACGTTGTGGTCCATTTTGTCCATTTTGGTGACTTCAGTATTGGACTGATGATTCCTATGAGAGCTATATTATATTTATCGGAAGTGCGTAGAAAAAAAGCCCCATTTTCTTTTGAAGACCATGGAATTTTTCAACATTGTGGGGATCCAGGCTAAACAAGTTCCGTGCCCGTGTCTTTTGGGTTTGAAGGTATACAGATACAAGCTCTGACAATTTGAGTACAATTTTTCGATAAAAATGGCCATTACTTTTGATCGCATTATTAATATGAAAGTTTCTTGATGTTGATCTTGCCTAAAATTGGCCAAAAAGGTTAAGAGTGAAAAAATAGTGATTTCAAGTGCGTGGATTTATAACTATGACATGAAATTTTCCTGAAACTTTGAGAATGATCGAATCATAAACACGGAAGTTAGAAATTGCGAAATAGGCTAAAGCTGAAAAATGGATTGTGTTATCTAACTTTCATTCGATATGAAAAATGCATTTTCTCAACTCTTTGTCTATTTTCTAAATCTAAATCTAGCTAGATTTCGACTGCTCAGTTCTAAACGAAATCTGCTACTGCCAACACTGTTGTCGTAACACAATTTTATGTTGGAAATTTAGGTTCGCTCAAACATGTTGCACAATGTTGGCACAAAATTATGTTGAACGATGTTCCAAAATTTGAGTGCTTTGGAATTATTTGAGATAATAAAATTTGTTTATTTTGCTAAAATTTGTTTTATTTGAAATTTAATTTTCAATTTTTAGAAATTTTTAGCCATTATTTTTCAACATGCGAAACGGTTTGCAGGGCGTGTCATATTCGAGCATTTCCAATTGCAGCACTTGTTCGATGTTTACCCGGCTTAAATTTTCGAATCAAATTGGTTTCGCGCTCAGCTTGTGCTCAAATTTTTGTTCGTCAAACAAGTCCATGTTGCATGTGCTCTAACGCAACGCTGTTAACATTAACAGAAACGGTTAAGGCCTTAGCACAGCTGAGCGCATCAGGGCTGCCAGCCTTTTGGAAAACGAAACAAGCTGGCAGCGCCAATGCGCGCGCACTTTTTAAGCTGCGCAGCAAAATTTCGGTGTGCCAGAAATCAATGGAGAAAATTGTCCGTGTTTTGTGCAGTTGTTTGAAATGCAGCAGAATCAAAAGTCAATTAACAAAATAAACCGTAGTTATTGACCCATTGGCCAAGTGACTCAGCAAACATAGCAAAACAACAAATCAAAAACAAAAACATTCCGAAAAAACAAACAAAAACACAAACAAAACCAAAATATACAAAAATAATCAATAAACCAAAACTGTGGGCCGAAAACCAACCCCGGGGCTCCGAAATACACTGGACAACATAGAACAAAAGGAACAAGTTCCCGAATCCATCAGCAGCTGAATCCATTATGGCTTATGTGAGTTCCACTCTCTTCGCATGTCGTTGTTATATAAGGTGGTGCTCTGATATCGTAAGAAGAGACGGGGACAGGCACAGGGAGAAAGAGAGAGAGAAACTGAGAAGAATGTCATTGGTAACTCTTGCAGAAACACCACAATACAACAACAACAGCAACAGCAACAACAATTATCGAATTGTCGCAAAAATATGGATTTTTATCAGTTTGTTATCGAAAATCATAAATCATAACCAGGCTAAAAGCAACTGTTAGTTCTAGAGACAAATTTTCACTAGATTGTTACTAAGACGATGCTTAGACACTGTATTCACATTCTTAGCAAATTTAACTTACTTTTTGATATAGCAGTTGGATTCTGTAGGATAGCATTATCTATAAGAATATACCCTCATAGACCAGCCTAGAAATGATGTATCTTGAAAGAACCAACTAAAAGCCGAGTTCACATAGTTAGGAACCTAGTGCATGGACCAACTACAAACTTCGCTAAAATCCATGACTGGAATTTAATTATTTCTCTAGACATAGCTCTAAATATGATGTAATGTTTTGATTTGACAGATTTTGACGTACTACTAAGATAAAAGAAATACAGTGAATTTGTTTAAGAATCAAAAAAAAAGCTAAAACCAAAAAAAAATACTCCATCAATACCTCCAAATCTATTTCATCCCTTTCTAAGTAATCCCCTCTTGATATGACACTTATGACACCGTCTCTTCCAAACCTCGAACACTTTGAGGCATAGCCCTCAGAACGTATGGCCACTTGTATCGTTCCCGGAGTGGTCTTTTGAGTTTGGAAAAATATCCAGAAGTTGCTCGGAGCAAAATCAGGCGAATAGACTGATTGCAAAATACCAAAATACCAAAATTCAAGGTTTTTGGCAACAATCACGGTTCTTTCTTTTCTGAGGCCAATTGGATCCTCAAAATTGTTTTTTCTGATTTCACCGATATTTTTACTGAACCTTTCTTATATCCGATGATTTTGTTAGCGTGTTGCTCATCAGTTGATTTTGATCCTCCTGCTGACCGTGCCTGGAATTCATCGCTTGCTTGACCCTCTTTAAACATTATATACCACACATAAATTCTTTTGTTTTGGATGAATGTCTCCTTCCCTAGTGTAAGCTCATCCTATAGATATCTGCCCATAAAATTGACTTATTATCTAGAATACCTCCCAGAGAGGTTCCTAACAGGTAATAGGCTTATAGGCGTCTAAAGCTCTCTCCTACATATAAGACTAGAAGCGTTACCGTCTTACACATTTGCCTCAAGCCTACATCTATATGTGTAATCCTAATGCTGTACTGCTTCCTTTATAGCGCTTGAAAGCCACCAAGTGCCCCACGGATGAGTTATCCCTGACGAATCGGGCCATTGTGAATGTCAATGATTTTCCCGATGAGGTTAAGTAAGTGGTTCCCCCAATATGATTCGGGTTTCGAGCTGATATCTTTTGGTTTCCTCCGGCCAGGTATGCGGACATTTCGCCCGCACCGGGACAGCACTTCATATTTGCCCTGGAGAAGACGGTGGAGGTGCCCAGTGGCTATGTGGGCTTCTCTCTGGTGCAGCGCAAGTGGGCCATGCTCTCGATTAACCAGGAACTGGAGGTGCGGCCCTATCGATTCGACGCCAATTCCGATGTCATAACATGTGTTTCCTTTGAAACTGACTTTTTGCAAAAGAAAACGTAAGTCTTCCTCTCTTCCGCTCCTCCACTGGGTGAAACCACTCACTGCTCATGTTGCTCCGTTGCCACAGTGTCTCCCAAGAGCCCTACGACTCGGATCAAATGGCCAAGGAGTTCATCATGCAGTTCGCCGGCATGGCCCTGACCGTGGGCCAGTCGCTGGTCTTCAACTTCAAGGACAAGAAGCTGCTGGGCCTGGTGGTCAAGACGCTGGAGGCCATCGATCCTAAGACGCTTGGTGAGGGCAAGGAGACGGCCATGCGCAACGTGCGCTTCGGACGCATTCTGGGCAACACGGTGGTGCAGTTCGAGAAGGCCGAGAACAGCTCACTGAATCTGCAGGGCAAGTCGAAGGGCAAGGTGGTGCGGCAGTCCATCATCAATCCGGACTGGGATTTCGGCAAGATGGGCATTGGCGGCTTGGACAATGAGTTCAATGCCATCTTCCGACGTGCCTTTGCCTCGCGCGTCTTCCCACCAGAGCTGGTGGAGCAGCTGGGCTGCAAGCACGTCAAGGGCATTCTGCTCTACGGTCCGCCCGGCACGGGCAAGACCCTGATGGCGCGTCAAATCGGCACCATGCTCAACGCGCGCGAACCGAAGATCGTGAATGGTCCGCAGATCTTGGACAAGTACGTCGGCGAGTCCGAGGCGAATGTGCGACGCCTGTTCGCGGAAGCTGAGGAGGAGGAGAAGCGCCTGGGACCAAACAGCGGCCTGCATATCATCATCTTCGATGAGATCGATGCCATCTGCAAGCAGCGTGGCTCCGTCGCCGGCAACAGCGGCGTCCATGACACAGTGGTCAACCAGCTGCTGACCAAAATCGACGGCGTGGATCAGTTGAACAACATTCTGGTCATCGGCATGACGAATCGACGGGACATGATCGATGAGGCGCTGCTGCGTCCCGGCCGTCTGGAGGTGCAAATGGAGATAAGCTTGCCCAACGAGCAGGGCCGTGTCCAGATCCTGAACATACACACGAAGCGCATGCGGGACTTCAAAAAGATTCACGACGACGTCGACTGCAAGGAGATTGCGACGCTGACCAAGAACTTCAGCGGCGCCGAGCTGGAAGGTCTGGTGCGTGCTGCCCAGTCGAGTGCCATGAATCGCCTGATCAAGGCGGACGCCAAGGTGACCGTCGATCCGGAGGCCATGGAGAAGCTAAAGGTGAATCGCGCCGACTTCCTGCACTCGCTGGAGAACGACATCAAGCCGGCCTTTGGCACTGCACAGGAGATACTCGACAACATGGTGGCACGTGGCGTCATCAACTGGGGCCAGCCGGTGAGCAATCTGCTGGAGGACGGCATGCTCTACGTACAGCAGGCCAAGGCAACCGAGTCCAGCGGTCTGGTCTCAGTGCTCATCGCGGGCGCGCCCAATTCCGGCAAGACGGCATTGGCCGCCAAGTTGGCCAAAATGTCGGACTTTCCATTCGTCAAGGTCTGCTCGCCGGAGGACATGGTGGGCTACACCGAATCCGCCAAGTGTCTGCACATTCGCAAGATCTTCGACGACGCCTATCGCTCCACACTGAGCTGCATTGTGGTGGACAACGTGGAGCGCCTGCTGGACTACGGCCCCATTGGACCCCGATACTCGAATCTGACGCTGCAGGCCCTGCTGGTGCTGCTCAAGAAACAGCCGCCCAAGGGACGCAAGCTATTGATACTCTGCACCTCGAGCAGGCGGTGAGTTGCCCCATTCTCTGGGAGGATGTCCCATTTTTAACTTGTTTCCTTGTTCGCAGCGAGGTGCTGGAGGAAATGGAAATGCTGACGGCCTTCACCTCGGTGCTCCATGTGCCCAATCTGTCCAGTCCGGACCATGTGCTGGCCGTGCTCGAGGACACGGATCTGTTTAGCAAGGGTGAACTGCAGGCAATCGGCAAGAAAATGTCGGGCAAACGGTAAGCTTTAGATCATATCCCAAATCTTCTATTTTAAACTGTTTCATTCCATTCGTTCCACCCGCCATAGCGTCTTCATCGGCATCAAAAAGCTGCTCGGCCTCATCGACATGGCCCGGCAGACGGAGCCCTCGCAGCGCGCCATCAAGTTTCTATCCAAAATGGAGGAGGAGGGTGGCCTCGACATGGTCGCACGCAAATAGATGCAATAGATATTCCCCCATTTCCCTCGATTTACACCAGAATATATGCAATCTCAATTATTAGCTTCTAAGTGAAGAGACGCGAGATGTGTTATCAGCTCTATATAGATACATACACACATATATATAAATATATATGTATATATACAGACAAAATTTACATATATAGAAATATATAACGTATTCCGTAACCAGACTATACGCCATAGAGTTATACAATCAATTAATCCCCCTAATGGAACTGTATTAACGTTGTTAAATCGCTTTGGGCCCGTTCCAATTTCATGCATTCCTAACCTAACAAAAATCTAACCTAACAAAAATACAACAAGTCCAAGTTTCTATACTGTTTTCGGGTGCTGCTGTTCGTAGAGCACATACGATTTGAAATGTGAGACCTGTGACCTGGTAAATGACTTATATAACGAATAATAATAATATATATATATATATATATAAACGATAACGATAACACGACCGATAACACATATAAATAATACGCATTTTTAGCTGCAATTATAGAACATTTGTTAGTTAACAATACAATTTTTTTGTCTTGTTACGCGTATGGGAAAAGTCTCTCTTTTCTTGTTAAACTTAAGGTTTATTCCTCAGCATAGAACACCAAAAATTTCGTAGAACTTAACATAATTAATATATACATATATATAAATATATCTAACAAAATGAAATGATAATGTTGTTTAGCTTCAATATAAAAACATAAGAATTATTACGCATATTGTTAATCGTCAATCGTTATTTCTTAAATAAAGCCAAAACCGATCTCAAAACTTATGAAAATTATGTATTGAATATCTTAAGGAAAGATGATGTATTATCTTATCTGTTATGTTTGCTTATAGAGCCTCGAAACTAGCGCCTGTACCGTCTATCAACATCTTCCAAGCTTCCAAGCCCAATGTTTCCCCTTTATTTCTACCATATATGAGATCTAGTAAAAAGTAATCCATTATTAAGCCAGAACCTAGCTTTTCTGTCTGTCCGTCCGTCTGTCTGTCTGTCTGTCTGAGTTTGTAAGAGCTAGAGACTTCAAACTTGGCATATAGATCCGTCAATACAATACACATATCAAGTTCTAAGATTTCGATAATGCCACGCCCCCTTCGCCCGATAATCGATAAATTCGGTTGTCGATAAAATAGCCATAACTTTGGCATTTATTAAGCTATCGACTCCAAATTTGGTATATAGGGTCATAATTAGAAACAGCAGAATGCAATTTCCCAAAATTTCGATACACTCCTCCATTGTCCCGGAAAGTGACGAAATGTATCTATGAGCTACAAATTTTTAGCCCGAGTCATGAAATTTGGAATGTAGGTGTCCATATCTTATACAGAAACATTACTTTAAAATAGTTAACCTATCCTGACCAATGTTGCCCACAGGCAGCATGCCTTTAAGGAGTATGCACTTAAGGACATACTAAAGGACTTAGGACATGCCGGACTTAATTTCCGCATGAAAGAGTTAAACAAATCCCAAGAGTTACAAAAGTTTGCTTAATTTATAATAGATTTGTCAATGAAATATGATACCAATAGGGTATCATAGGTCAATTTTATTGATCAAAACAAATAGGAATTATTAACAAACATTGGACAAAAATCGACAAGTCAGGACATAAAATATATAAGTTGAAAAAATTGTAGGATTCTTTTGGTATGATAAAAACGAGCCTCGATATATATCCATATATATATCCAGCTATAGATATATATGGGATATAGCTAAATGCGAACTGATGTCGGCATAGTCCAAGCCGACATATGGCAGCATATGGCGTACATGTGGCACTTTTAGGGGAATTCTCCGGGCGGGTTCTTCAGATGACGGTGCGACTGTGGTTCAGCGAGAGCTTGCCACTGCGCACGCGTAGCTGCAGACGCTATGAAAGCGGAGGGAAACAAAGATTTGGATTAGCTTGGATTATGTTATCCAAAAAGGATTCGCTTACCCGATTGAAGACGTCGCGCATCAGGCGATTGCTGCGACGTTGACGCTCCTCTCGCTCCCGATTCTGGGCGGCGAGCACCTCGGGCAGACTCTCGCAGCGTTTGCTGGTCAAAGCTTTCATTTCCTTTGTGGAAAAGAGGCGGACGCGAGCTGGAAGTTAAGAAAGATGTGGGTAAGCAGGTGAAGATTAAAAGTAATGGAGGAAGATCATAAAAGGATGGGCAAAGTCAAGGCAGGACAACAAATAGATCACACTTGAAGGAGTTGAAGCAGAAAACTGTTCTCTATCCTCTATGATCTATCATATATCCTCAATCATCTATCCTCTATCATTACCCATCTATTATCATCTATCCTTTATTATCTCTCCTCTATCATCCTTCCTATATCCGATATTCCTTTCACACATCCTATATTCCTATATCCTATATTCCTCTCCCAGGTCCCTTTCCAATATTTCCCATATCCCTTTCCCCCACATTCTATATCGTCTTTCATCCGACATCTGTCATTCGTTATCAGTCATTCCTCCCATATAGGATATGGATATCCCTTTCCCATAAATCCTCCATCTCTTTCCCACACATCCGATATCCCTCTCCCACATCCCATATCCCTTTCCCACAAATTCTATATCCCTCTCCCACATCCTATATACGCTATATTCCGCATTTCCCCCGTCTTACAGGTGGCTGGCGGCGGCAGCTGCTTCAGCTTCCTTTCCAGCGCCTCGACGCTGCTGCTCTCCATGAGCTCGTTGAGCTCCTTGCGGCGCTCGTTGCGCATCATCTGCATCTGGTTGAGCACCGCCTTGCGCTGCTTCGAGTGCACACAGAACTCGGGTCGGGCGAACTGCAAGTGATCCTGCAGCGAACGGGTCACTGGCAGTGAATCCTCCTCGTTGCCAGTGAAGAACTGGATGACATAGGCAATGCCGCGTGGACGCACGTGCAGCACCATTTGCTTGTGCTTCTTCGGCTGCCGCTGCAGCTGTAGCTGCGGCTCCTCCGAGGATGTGGAGCGTATTTGCATCTGCAGCTGCTGCTGCTGGCAGGCCACATCGTCGTATTGATGCGTTGTGGTTGTCGCCGTGGTTGTTGCCTCCGAGGCATTGGTCAGGCCCATGGGTATGGACATTTCTGAGCTAAGACAGGACATGGACGAGGGAACAGTTGTGGGCGCAGTTGCATCGCCCGCAGCGGTTTCGCTTGAGACCGCTGCCGTGGTGGCCACAGTTGTGGTGGCTGTGGCACTGGTGGATTTCATGTAGCAGGGCGCCAGCTGAGAGTTGACCACGTGGTAGTAGACACCGCCGTCGTCCGCACAGCTATAGGCATTGCCCATGGACTGGGAGTACTGCATCTGCAGGTAGTGCTGTGGCTGCTGCTTGTGGGACTGCAAAACAGATACAGAGATAGTCGGGTATATTGGTGGAGTCGGGTGCCAGGTCAAAGCTTACCTTGTGGCGTCCATCAAGCGGATGCGCTGGGTACTGTTGCTGCTGCTGGCGTTGGAGGAGCTGCTGTTGTTGTTGCTGCTGCTGTTGCTGCAACATGAACAACTGTTGCTGCTGCTCCAAGCGCTGCTGCTGCTGGTTCTGGTAGTGCGCCATGAACTGGCGCTGGCGTTGCTGCACGAAGGAGCAGACGCTCTCGCTGCTTCCGGAGTGGCTCACGGTGGGAGTTGCCATCTTGCTGCGCGGCACAGCGCGCGAATTCACGCGCACTGCAGGCGGCGGTGGAGGCGGCGGCGGTGGTGGTGGTGGCGTCGGCGGCGTGGGTGCTGGGGCCGGCGGGTGCCTGGGCGCTTTGGCAGCAGCCAACGTTGTGGTGGCGCGCTCTCTGGGCAACTGCTTGGGGCGATGCTCAGTGGACGCTTCGAAGCGTTCCTCCACGAGCTGCACCTCAATGCGACGCGTTTGGCTGGCCGCAGGCAGCGTGCTGCCCGCTTTGGTCACGTTGCACAAGAGTTGCTGCAGCGAGCGTAGACGCTGTATCTCCGTGTCAATCCAGTCCAGCTGCTGGCGACGCTCCGTGTCCAGGCTGCGACGCTGCTGCAGGCGTTGCTGTTGCAGGCGCTTCTCCTCGTAGTCAATTTCGCTTTGGGTCATCGGATGCAGCCACTCGGCTGATGCACTTCCCGCTGTGGACTGTCGGGATTTGGGCTGCAGATTGGTTTTCTGCGTAATCAGCTCATTGGAGGCACCGCTGCTGCTGGAGCTGTAGCTACAAATAGGCAACGATGTCTCTGTGGGTGTGGCCAGACGTTTTCTGGGCGCAGGCACAGGCACTGCCAGTTGCTCTGGCAGGGAACTTAGCGCTTTGCCAGGCTCCGAGCGACTGCTGGTGTTGGTGGCCACATCCGTGCTGGAGGGCAGCGTAACTAGAAGCAATAACATTTTAGTATGCTTATGGAGCGTGGTTATGTTGCTGCACTTACTCTGCGGCTGGGGCAAATTTTCGCTGAGCAGAATGACTGTGGGTTGCGGATTAGGAGAAATCAGTTGTTTGTCCATGGACCAAGTGAACTATGTACTTACTCTGACTGCCGCTGTCACTGGTCTGCTGCGCCTGGTGCACTTTGCCCACCGTCTGGCTTGTAGCCTCTGTTACAGACGGAGCATACCCTTGATTGGCGTATTCACTGGAGGATTGCTGTTGCTGCCTACGGCTGGTGGCATCGCTAGGCTGAGGCTGAGTTAGACTGGAGCTGGTGTTCTCGCTGAACGGCGCCAGTGGCACACTGGGGCTGGTGTTCTGAGTCTGGGTCAGGCTTGTGGTTTCACTCAAATGACCCACCAGCATCCTGCTGCTAGTGGTATCAGCGGACTGAGCCTGGAGCACACTACGGCTGGTGCTGACGCTGAACTGTCCCTGCGGCATGCTACGGCTACGGCTGGTGCTCTGGGTGAACTGTGCCTGGTGCATTCTGCTGGCACTGGAGGTCTCCTGTGGCAGCCTGCGGCTGGTGCTTTTGCTACACAGTCCCTCCGAGCTGGTACGTGTAGTTCCTTGCTGGATTATGATTTCTGTAAGACAGCCAAGTTTACTAAGCGCTCATCCAAACGTATGCCCACTGTACTCACCCTTCACCTGGCATTCACTGGTCTGCTCCTGACGTGCCCTGTGGCTCATGTAGTCTATGGAAACGTAAATATTGTACTCAATTGCATGGATTCCCTGCTCAGTTTACTTACCTGTCCACTCGCTGCAACTGTCACTGGGCTGCTCCTGCGTCTGCTGGCTTTTGCCACGCCTCAAACTCTCTGGAAAGGTCACCGTATATCGTTGCAATCATTCTATTCCTCGCATACTATGTCCACTGTACTTACCTCTCGCCTGGCTGCTATTTTCACTGTTCTCCCGCGTCGCCAACTCCTGCCTTTTGGCGCGCTTGTGGCTCGGCGTAGCTGCTATAAAAGATGCACTGCATCACTACGAGCTCAGCTAAAGACACACGTTTTGTACTTACATTTCTTGGCCGCTGCCGTCGTGGTTTCTGGTGCTGCTCCTCCTGCCTTGCGATGCTCCTTGGTCGCTGCCTTTAGCTGACGTTCTAGGGATTTGCTGCGCCTGGCACTGCTGTTGGTGCTGCTGCAGCTGCTGCTGGCCACCAGATCGAGGCAGGCAATGCGCTTGGCTATGTCCTTAATAAGCTGCTTCTTCTGGCCGTGACTGAGGCTGCGTTTGCTGACCAACGAGCACAGCAGATCTATGCCCAGATCCAGATCACATTTGGCCGGGCTCTCCGACGTGCTCAGGGCACTGGATGAAGTGGCGTTTGTGGTGCCCTGCGGCAGTTGGTTCTCCTTGTTTTGCTGTCGCGTCAAATGTCGCCGTGGACACAACACCTGTTCCAGCTGTGCGGTGTAGGCGCGCTCCTGACGCTGCTGCTCCATGTGGCGCAGCAGCTGTTCCGCGCTGGGCGTGTGCCGGCTGCTGCTGTTGCTGGTGGCGGCGGTGGAGGGTCGCGAGTTGTGCTGATAGTCAAAGCTGCTGGCCGCGGAGCTGACGCAGGATTCGCGACGCAGGCTCTGTGAGCTGGTGCTCACCGGCAGCTCGGCGCAGCTGCGATTGACAAAGGTGCTGGAGGCCAGCGGTGGCGCAGTGGGTATCTGCTGCGGCTGCTGCTGGGCAGACTGCAGACGATTCAGATCGGATTCGGAGTGGTTGTTGCGCTGGCTTGCCAGCTGCATGGTGGGCTGCACCGCTGCCTCGAGCACAGAACGCTCCAAGGTGCTGATATTGCTGGTGGAGACGGCACGTTCGCAGCGGTAGCCCACATCGGCGGCGGGATCCCATTCCAGGCGCTTGTGCGATTTAATGGCCGATTCCGGAGTTTGCGTCTTGCGCGTGAGCATTTGCGGCACATGCGTCTGCGTGCCCTTAGTGGGTGTGCGCAGATCCTCCACAGAAACGGCGGAAGAACTCGCTGTAACCGGCAGAGCGGAGAGCCTGACGCTGCTGTCCATGACAATCGGTATGCGCTGTATGTGGGGATTCGAGGGCGTGCCGCATTCCGTGACAGCTGCGGCAGCTGCTTCGGTGGAAAGGGAAGGGGAAGCGGCTGTTGTTGATGTTGTTGTTGTAGCAACCCCCTTGATGCCACTGCTGTAACTATGGCTGCGGCTGAGACTGTTGTTGTTGTTGCTGTGGTGGTGGTGGTGGCTGCGACTGTGGCTATGGCTATGGCTGTGGCTGTGGCTGTGACAGCGGCTCTGCGCGCCAACGCTGGCGCTGCTGGCGGGCGAGCAGGAGGACAAGATCATGAAGCGCTCCAGCTCGGACTCTCGCTCGTGGGCCATGGTCGCCAGATATTCACGGATTTTGGGTGTCAGGCGCGTGGTCTGCTGCAGCCTTTTGTCGTCGCGATGTTTCCGGTTCGTATTATTGTTATTGTCTGCCATGGTTCATGCTATGCTTGGTTTCGGTTTCGGTTTCGTTTGGTTTTGAATTTTCGCTGCGTGAGGGAGGCAGCACGCAATCGCAACAGTGCCCAGTGTGTACACACGGCTGGCAGCTAGAGTTATCGATAGTTGCCGATCGATTTGATGGCAAACGACAATATTGTAGAAAAATAAACAAAAACCTGTTATGAAAAATATAAATTTGACTGCGACTGCGTAGAGAATGACAATATATCAAATTCAACCCAAATTGATATAATAAAAACCCACTGTCGTTCGCAAAAAGTTGAACATAACATTGGCTGCGACTGTTAATTCAAATTCAAACCATAGTTTATCATTCCCAGACTTGCCATATTTCGCCGCTTAGAGAATTGTAAATCCCTTTATCTATCTTCAATTGAATTGGTTTATTTGTCCTTTTTTAATATTACACAAAAAAAATTGGCCCTCCATAAAATTCAGTTATTACAGAGCATTAAGCGCAAAATGTTAAGTTGCTTAACATTTGCAGTGACTGTTAATTCAAGCTCATTGCAGACTTGCCATATCGCGCAGATCATAGAATTTCTATCGGTTTATACATCAATGTAAATCCCTTTATATTTCTCCAATTGAGTTTCTTATATATTGTTTCAACCATTATTTGTATTTTTTACATAGTTTCACGACTTGGCTCTCTATAACATTCGGTTATTACAGAGCATTAAGCGCAAAATGTTATGCTGTTTAACATAACATTTGCGCGACTGTCAATTCAAATTCAAACAACACTTTACCATAATTTGCAGACTTGCCATATCGCCATATCGCGCAGATCATAGAATTCCCATCAGTTTATACATATATGTAAATCCCTTTATTTTCTTCAATTGGATTTGTTGTATATTTATTCAAACATTATTTGTCTTTTTTAACATAGTTACAAGATTTGGCCCTCTATAACGTTCGGTTACTACAAGGAGCAATTCTTTACTTTAAATATAATGTATTATAATAATTATGAAATATGTAAATGTATTTTAAGGGTATTTTCCCGTTACTTTAACCAACTTCATAACGGTGTCTTGCCTATCGATCGATAAATGCTAGAGAAATCGATTGCCAAAACGCAGTGCCAATGTTACCCCTAAACCATAAAGTTCGGGAAAGTACACTAATATCTATAAATATTGGTACACATATAATAATATATAGAAAAATATATAGACGAGATTTTGGTTTGGAACAGAAACGGAAACAGGAACAGATGAAAAAACAATGCTTATTATCGATTTATGCTCGTGGTATTACCCTAGCATACGGGAATCTATATTGCTAAATACAGACATCTAAAAGCACATGAATTTTAAATTCAATTTTAAAATTTTAAATGCATCGATATAACAAATTGAGTTATGTTTAGAATTATGTATGTAATAAGTATTATAGGTATGCATATAAGGCCCGACGCCGACGACCGAGACCTGACTTTTCTCTCCTTTCTCATTTCTTTTTCTTTCTTTCCTTCTTTTTTTCATATTTTTTCTGGTTTTTGTGGTTTTTTACTTTTTTTGGTGCTTGCTGAGACCTTTGTTGCTTCTTGGGGGTTCGATTTATATAGTATATGGCCACCGGTTTGAAATATATATATACGATATCGGTATCGATATACATATCGGTTATAATATGAGTTAATCCATCACAACGTTGAGATAATGACTAGGCCAACGGTTCTACGAAATACGGAAATTCAGACAATTGGAACAATCCTAACGCATCTGCAGGTGCCGCTGCTGCTGTCCCCGGTCGTAAAAGAGCAGGTATGCCGGCACGCTGAGCACCTCATCGATGGACACCTCCCGCACGATGGTGTCCGAGGTGTAGAACCATCTGGAAAAGACAACAGTTAGGGCATAATCCTCTAGAGCTTTGTGCCGCCGCTTACCGGTGCGAATTGCGCAGGGAGCCACGCCGATAGGTCACAAAGTGTCCACTGTTCGCCTCACCCGAGTGCACGACTACCGCCAGCAGGCGGTAGAGGTTCTTGGGAAACATCGTGCCGAATCCCTCGCCGCCAGCTCCGCCGCCATTGTTCATCGGCAGGCTGGTGGAGTACAGCGACATCGTGGAGCCCCACGGAGTGCCAGCCTGCAAAGCATGACGAGCTATAAACTGGGGAATCCACAATATGGGTACCTCACTCACCTGGCTGTTGAGATGCGGCTGCACAAAGCTGTAGGGCGCCATGGACAGGCTCTCGGGGAAATGCACGTAGTCCTGCCGCTTGCACACCTGCCCGGTGGGCAGCCAGACTGTGCGTGCTATGTGGATGCAGAGGCACGCGGGCAGCTTGGCGAATGTCACGGACTTGGTGTGCGTCGTGGTCTCGTTGCAGGAGTCGCATTTGACATCGCTCAGATCCTCCGAGGTGATGTACTCGCTGAGCAAGTGGCCCAGACTCAGGCCGGAACGCCGCTGGGCCGGCAGATTCAAGGTGACGCTGTCGAACTTGTCGTAGCGCACGGCGGACTTGGAGCCGCAGCCGTTGCAGACTATTTGGGCGCCCATGGCGCCTTGAAACGGATGCGCCACCTGGCTGGGCATCATGCTGGACCAGATGGAGACGCGGCCGGGGCCGCGATTGAGACGCTCCAGAGAGCGGCAAGAGTTGGAGACGCGCCGGTTGAGTCCTTCGCTGAGTTGCTGCTGTTGTTGTTGCTGGGATTGCGGCAGACGCGGGCGTGATGGGCGCTCGCCGCCGAGCACGGGTGAGATATTGACTGGCTGCGGCATTGGTGGATCTATGAAGTCCATGGCAGCCAGCGCCGATTGGTAGCCAAACGGCGAGTTGGCCAGGAAGGCGGCCGAGGCGGCGCCTGGCGTCAAGGCGTCAGCAGTCTCTCGCTCGCAGACCGAGGCCGGCGAGTCCGGCGTGTGCGCCTCCGAGCGCACCAGACGCTGCAGGTTAGTCGACTCATCGTACTCCATGTTCAGGAAGTCCGTGAGCATGGCGCTCGAGGGTCGGTTGGGCTGGTCGCCAATGCGTTGCCCGAGGCCAATGTCCAGGCCGGTGATGCTGCAGTCGGTGGCGTCGTGCGACTCATCGCGGTGGCCATCGTTGTTAAGCGATGTCGGCGGCAGCAGTGCATCCGACAGGCAGCCCAACTGCTGTGGGCGGGTGGCCTCCTCCTCGAGCGACGACAACAGCACATGGAACAGCTCGTGGGCGTCGTGCTCCTCCTGCGGTATGACCCAGCCCAGTGTGTTCAGGGCGCGCAGCACAGCGCCCGGCGAATGCGGATCACCACGCAGCGTGGCGTGCGTACCGTTGACCACCTCCAAGGTGCTCAACATAGAGCTAATAAGGCTCTTGCGATCCGGCGTGGCGCCGTTGTACAGCTGCAGCCAGGCTATGAACTGTGGGCAGGCAGCCAGTGCCTGGAGCAGCGTGTTCAGGAAGCATGTCCGGCCGAAGTTGTGCAGGCCGGCGATCTGACCACGACGCTGACGCAGACGGGAGCCTGCAATGACGAAGAGAGAGCATGAGTTGGGTGGGTGACTCTATCGAAGACTATGAATCTGAGGTCAATTTCATGAGTAATCAGTCAGATCAGTAAAATGATTCCCCAGAGTCCAGAAAATCCTGGGCGACCGACCGCCCCCCTCAATGCTGGGAATTGCAATTGCTTTCCAATTGGACTGGAAGGGTGCTCCATCCATTGCCCCCGCTGGCCCATAAGGCAGGTTAGGAGAAGGGGTTTTACCTACCTGAAGGACCCCAGAAGACGAAGGCGCCGACGACGGCGGCCACAGTGACTCCTGCAGCCATCAGAATCTTCTCGCTCTCCATGTTGCAGGCGGCGGTCTGTGGGGCGGGCTATGGTGGTTGCAATGGGCGTTCGGGGGTGTCGGTGCGTTAAGGGGGGGCGGCGTTGCACACAGAACTGGGACTACTTCATCGGGTTGGCTTTACTAAACGAGGACGAATCACTGCACTTCCTTGGGGGCTTTTGTATTTTGCGGTATTTGAGTGTGTGTGTGTTTGTACGATTCTCTTCTGTGGTTCTTGTTCCCGCAGCTTTTCTTTTTCTTCTTACAAAATTAACATTTGCCTGAAAATAAAAATTTCTGCTATACTATTGTCTGTCTGTCTGTCCCGATGTCTGAAATTTAGAGACTGGCGTTGCCACACGCTCGCAATACATACGTGTTACGCAAACTGTTAAAGCTAACAGCACGAAACGAGCGAGGTGGCAACGCTGCTGACAACAAATTAACTTTTTCGCAAATTAAAAATATATAAATTAAGCATAAAATAACTGAGTATTATTAGTTTTTATTTGTCTAGAAGTACATACTTTAGAAAAAGAAAAACTTTAGACTTAAGAAAAAATCTATGGGCTATGCAAAAAATAGGTCAGCGCTGCAAAGCTTAATAAGCTTTTGCACTAAGTGCCAAAACACCACCCAAAAATAATAATTTCTTTTAAAATTGTTATATCAACAAATAAATTGTTTATATATTCTGTTCAGTAGCTATTAAAAGTTAATGACAAAAATTGCAAAATAGCCTTTAAAAAGCTTAACTAACGGTTCTTCGAGCTGTTCTGTTATAGCGCTGTTAATGTTAATGTTAACTTTTGAAGCTGTTAGGTTTATGTAAAAACTATAGCCTCATTAACATAATTCAGTCACTGGAATCAATAACTATTCAATTAAAATTAAAATTTCGATACTCACTTTTTTGTGTTGCACTTAAAATATTATTTGCACTAAAATGTTTTTATGTTTTTTTATATATTTTAAAAATAAACAAATAAATTTAATTGTAAATGACTATGGATATAACTAATGAATGATTATAGAGCCAATTATAGTTTCTTTTGCTCCGATAATATTAAAAATTGAAATTTTGACTAAAAACTACAATACAAGTTGTGCATTTAATTTAGTTTATTAAATTGTTAAAATGTTTACATTTAAGTTTAGGCTGCTTGGTTAAATAA
>JBANCY010000152.1:0-63336 GCA_037040045.1 Phorticella flavipennis | reverse complement strand
TAAGTATTCAATGAAAAAAGCAAAAAGCCTCGCCAGAGGAAGATGCTTCAGGTTGTGACCCGATAGGGTTGTTATAAGCCACATAATAATAATAATAATATATGAACGTTATTAACTATATTTGCAGTTCTTATTTCTTAATAATAAGTACCCATTAGGGAAGCATCATAGAGCCCCCCAAAGTCAGCAGATCTATTGGGTCATAAATATTTGAATATTTGCTTTACATCCATTAAGTTTTTTGAATTATTTTCACAGAACCTATTCGAAGCGTACTTTAATGAAAATTGTAGTTTTTGATCATATTTTTTATGGTATTCTTAAATTATAAATACCTAGAGGAAAAGCCCATATTGTCTACATTTTGCTTTTGAAATTTTATTTGAATACTATAAAAACAGACAAATGTCCGTTTTAACTATCACTTCAAAAAATTTCAAAAAATTGTGTCCATGCATAAGAAAGCTATGCATCGTTATATTTACCATATATAATCGTAAAATAATAATAGCAAGTTCTGTTCACTGCATTGAGGTTATTGTACCACATCAAGGTGAAAATTTTTGCTCGAAAACAGTACTTTATGCACAGAAGTTCAAGTTCATAGCAAAACAATATGGTAAGAAAAAGGGGAATACCCTAGTAACTTCTCTCACTATTCAAGCCTGTTGAAATTTGTTTTCCAAAATTTACAAAATGTGAAAAATATGGGTTTACTATAACCGATGTGTCTAGTTAGTAGTATCCAACCTATTTTTCTGGTAATACAGGGCCATATTTCAGTTTATGTTTAGTAGATTTTTGATAACATTTAGATAACATTGCACTTAAACCATTCGGGAACACATTTTAGATGTCGAAAATAAGGATATATCAGGATGATATTGAAATAATTACAAATATAAACTATAAATTATTCTAATATTTAATTTTGCCTACTTTATTAGAGAAAGAACATAGGAACATAATTTTACACTTATTGGGATCATATGTGCTTCCCTAAAAACATACGTTTCCCAGAATAAAAGAGCGTTTTTAAGATTCTCATAGAATGCAGTATATAATTTTTAAGCCAACTTTTAAGAATATGCAAAATAGGTCTATGTATTTCAAATATAACTCCTTTCCGAAAGGGTTAAGTCTAAAAAAGTGTATGAAATCTTATACAGTTGAACCTCTCTATATTGAACATCTATACAATGAAGCTCTCCCTATAATGAATTGATTTCAAGCACACAACTTTTTCATTCCAGTTCCATTGTATACAAATATAAATTCTGTACAATGTAGTTTCTATATAATGAACTGATTTTCTGGTCCCGCCAAGATTCATTATAGGGAAGTTCGACTGTAGAAACATTCGAAAAAATGTGCTAAAATGTATATTACAATCAATGCTCACAGAACAAACTTCTTAAATTGCCTCCGGGGCATAATTCCCATGTGTCCCATGTGTTGTCATACAATTGGTACCTTTAGAGTTAAAGAGGCACCACCTTAACACGATTGCCACCTGCAAGCGACTACCGAAACTGCAAACTAGCCAAAGACGGCAACAACAACAACAACACTTAGTCAACCAACCAAATTAATTAGAAATAAAAAAAAAATACGGCCTTATGGCAAAATTTTTAATGTTTTAAATTGGCTGCGAAATTGGCCAAAATGCGATAAAACAAAAACACAAAGAAGAAGAGAAGAAGAAGAAGAAGAAGAAGCAGAAAGAAACTGTTGATTTGGGGCGTTCGACGAAAATGCGTAAAAACTGAAGAAAATGAAACTCAATGAAAATTTGTGCCAACTAACCAAGCACAGTGGAACCTCCCTATAAAGAATCTGATGACGGGATCAGAAAATTCATTATATAGAAACTTCATTGTAGAGAAATTATATTTATATACAATGAAATTGGAACGAAAAAGTTGTGTGTTTGAAATCAAATCATAATAGGGAGAGCTTCATTATATAGAAGTTCACTATAGAAAAGTTCGACTGTATATATCTACCTATATCTATATATCTATAGAGTATATATGTCTATCTGTGTGCGTGTGTGTGCACAGCCGCCTTATAAAACCGGCGCTAAATTGACATCGGACTTCCCAAATTGTCGCGTTGTTTTTACTTTAATTTTGTGTTTGCACTTGAAAAAGCAAAAAAAAAAAAAACAAACTCAAAAAACAACCTCAAAAAACAAAGAAAAAACACAATAGACTTGTCATACAGCGGACAACGAATATTGTATACCCTTACATAGTATAAATATATGCGCCAAACCTTTGACCATCTCCAAAAGTTGACCTAAAAGACCTGAAAGTCCGATACATCGGAAATGAAACAAGTTTACTGCGAATTATGCATACCCTATACCGTATAGTATATGTCCAAATTGGCCCAAATCGGTTCATTACATCAAATACCTTATCTACTAATGAGAGTCAAGCACCTTGTCTATTGTTACCAAAGAAAACAAAAACAAGCTTATGACTAATATTGTATACTCTAACATATTATCGGTACCGGTCAAATTAGTTCACTATGTCATATATAGCTCATCTCTTAATCAAAATTGCGTACCCTAAATAAAAATGAATCTTTTATCAAATTTTACTTACCCTTCCTTACGATGAATCGAAAAACATTCTGAAAAAGTTTACCTAAAGTAGAGTTCCTTGTAAAAATAAAGTAAAAACAAGCTTAATCGAAAATTGTATATGTATATGTCGAAACCAGCCAAATCAGTTCATTATATCATATACCTCAGCTACTAATGTGTGTCGAAACCCGTGTTAAACAAGCAAGCAAATGCAAGCTAATAACGAATATTTAATACCCTAAAGTATTGTCACTATATTAATGAGGCCTCGGTGGTTTAGGGAATAGTGCACTGTTCCGCTAAGCAAGAGGTGCGAGTTCGAGTCCCGTTCATGTCGATTGGCATGACCCTCCTAGAAAACTATAGGTTGTGGCGTAGGACCTAAAATTTACCCACGTATAAAAAAGAATTTCAGTGAAGAAATCAGAAATAGAGGAAAATAGTGCTTCAGGCTTGGCGTTGTTGTGGCCATATAACAATAATAATAATATATCGGTTATATGAAAATGCAGAAACAAACTTGCATATAAACGATTTTTTACATAAAACTCAACCAAGAGAAAATATTAAATGCTGAAATTTGAGGTATTTTTCTAAAAAACCTATTCAAATTGTTTTTCAAAACGTAGAATAATTTCAAATGAAATTTACGCTTTTTTGGCCGGGAGGAAAATGGCTAATGCCAATTCGCAGCTCAAAGGTAAACCGAGAAAAGCTTAATTTTTCATTCCAATCAAGTTGGGGGAAAAGTCTTTAATTACAAACTATGTAAACGATGAAAACGCAAAAATTTTAGCAAGTCATGTCTAGAGGAATATAATTCCTTAGTCCGATGGCTCAGCTGGTAGATTTAGCAAACCCCAGCCAGGGTGGTGGGGCTGGAGGGGACTACTAATTGGACATGAACATTCGTATATATATGTATAAACGTTATTTGTTTAAAGGATTAGACAAACCCGAAATGTTGATGCTCTATGCACAATCATTTGGTTTTGTTAAAAGCTTGGGATATGCCTTATGCCATAATAAATATGACCTTTCCATTATGTTTCACTGACACACAAACACACACTCCGCCCAAACACATTTTAGGATGGGTCTCTGGGACCCTTCCACAGACGCCTTCATTTACAATGGCTTTTATCAACTTGTGATCTGTTGGGCTGGTTTTTTTTTGGGGGGTTCCAACGTCTCCTCAAAGTTTGGCGCTTTGTCTGAGTGCGTGTGCTTTTTGGAGTCCTCGTCGTTGCCCACCCACCGTCTTTTGGCAGACTTTTTACTTCTATTTCAACTAATTTGATATCATTTCTTTAGCTATATAGCTATAGCTGCTGATGCTGCTGCTTCTTCTTCTTCTTCGGGTTCTTTCAGTTTTGTGCATTGAAACGAAAACGAGAACGAAAATCAAATCAAATCAAATTGAATTTTCAGCAAAGTAAAAACGGTAGCATCCAACCCAGACCCAGACCCAGACCCAGATACAGAAACACAGACCCGCCCACAGTCGGGCGAGGGGTGTTCAGCCCCTTCGTTCTACATTTAAAACGTATCTACAAAAAGCTGAATGGATCAGTGAATCAGTTTGCTGTCTCATTTCAATGCTATGGCTGTCTCTTGCTGCTCATTGAGCGTTGTTGCCACACTTCACAGGACAGACAGGACAGACAGGACAGACAGACAGACAGACAGACAGACGGTCTGGCAACGCTGGCGTTGATTTAAAAAAAAAAATGTAATTTGCCGGCGGACAACAGCTGCTTCAGCCTGCCGCCGGGCAACACGGTCAACATTTAGCCAGTTGTATATAGTATATATATATATATATCTATATATCTGTATCTTCCATCTGTATATATATCTATATAATATATACCATTTATTCGCTCAAAGAAATTCTATTTGCTGCTTGGCTTGGCCGTTGCGAAATGCGTAAATTAAAAGCTGAGGCCAACAATTTAATAGTAAACAAACACTGGGTAAAGCCCGCAAGATGGGAGTGTGGCATGGGGCATGGGGCATGGGGCACTGTGGCACAGTTAACAAAAATGTCACCAACGCCCGCCGTCGGTTGCTTTGCATAAAACCAAACGCAACAACTTTTTACCTAAACAAATCAAAAAGTTTTTTGGTCCATGCCAAGGGACATGAAAGGACACAACACTTTGTCTTCTCTCCGACTCTATATATATCTATATATATCTGTGTGTATATAGCGTATATATAATATAGTATAGCAGGGTATATTGCAGCCAGTAGCTTAAACTTTGTCTTCCAACGTCTTTTCAACTTCATCACATCGTCTTGGGAATGAAGCCGACTGCAACTTTTGGACTCAACATTTTTGAGCAACAATTAAGGAAAACGTAATTTGATTTAACATCAAGGGAGTGGGTAGAGGGGAGAGGGGAGAGGGGATAGGGGGTGACAGGGTAAGGGCACTCAAAATAACTGCCTTTTTGAAAAATCTATTTAGTTTTCCACAAATAATATCTGTGGAAATATTGTACGCAGTAGCCCAACTCTATTTGTTTACTGATAAAGTTGTTGATCTTTGATAGACTCAAACTCAAACTAAACCAAATTAAACCCAAAATATTTACAAAAAAAGGTTTTTTTTGACACCTTTTTTTTGGATATGGTACATAGACTTTGTGTTGACGTTTGTAAAGACATATAAAAATTGACTAAAGATGCTTCAGAAAGTCAAAAGGAATGGATGCTTTCTATCTTTAATTCCAAAAATTGGTAAAAACCTACAAAGACTCTTAGAATCAGCTGAAACCCTCTTTTTTCCATAACTAACAGAGTTTTTCAGATATTGCTTGTAAATTATATGAACTCGTACATTTCCCAACCATCTGTGGTTTCATCAAAATTCATATACAAACTGCGTATAGTGTTATAGTGCCTTCCTAGACCCGTTCTAGACTTCCTGACAAAGAATCCTGCTCTTAACGTCGCTACACCCTTTACGAAACCTTTTGAATCAGCTGAGTCTCTTTAGCCCATATTTCACATGTTTTTCCAGCTATTGTCGATAAATTACATCGAATCGTACATTTTCTAAATATCTTTGGTTCCACCTAATTTCATATAAAAACGGCGTTTAGATTCTGCAGAAGACAAAAATATATCAATGTTTTCTAGACCTTTCTATATTGAACTTCTAAAATTGACAAAGAATCCTTCTCTCAAAGTCGCTACACCCTTACCGAAACCTTTGAATCAGCTGAAAGTCTCATATTTAACAGATTCTTCCAGCTATTGCCTGTAAATAACATTACATTCCTAATTTCCTAACTATCGATAGCTCCACAGAATTTCATTATAATTCTTCCATAGAGACGAAAGTTATGCATTGTTCAGTTCTGAATGTATACTTCATTCTGTCTCTTTTGTTTTTACCGAATTTGTCGAGCACTTCATTAAGATCAAAGGCTCAAATCCCCAATTTTCCTGAAACATTTTGAATTAGCTGAAAGCCCCATTTTGTTCTTATTTAACATATTTTTCCAGCTATTTGCATGTGAATTACATGAACTCGTAAATTTCCTAAATATCTATGATTCCACCAAATTTGATCATATTTTTACCATAGAAACGACAGTTATGCAAGGTTATATTATGAATATATAATCCATTATGCTTCTGCTCTTACCCAATTTGTCGTAAGTTAAGGTTCTATTAGATCATAGTTTCAAATCCTCAATTTTTTCTCCCATGCGAAACTTCTAAAAAGGGCATCCAACCTTCGTTGAGTCTTAGCTAATGTCAACTCTTTTGTTTCTTTTTTGGTTTTGGGTTCTACTGATAACAACCTGCTCTGCTGCTTATCTAAAGCTCTACAAACTAACCACTGCCAACAACAACAACAACAACAACAACAACAAAAATTATGTCAAAAAGTTGACAAAAACTGAAATTTTATTACGCCCACAGATTGTCTCAAATAATATTTGATCAATTTGGTTTCGGGGATCTATCGATAAAATATAAATATTTTAATCAACTTGGCGCACGTTCGAATGAGACAATCATCGTTTGCTTGTTGGATGGACTGCATGTCATGAATATGAATGAATAACTATTCACTATTCACAATGTATTCATTGGACGTGTCAACGCGCGTCGCACTTATTGATAAATTGAATAATTATACGATTTCAGTACAAAAAAATCTCCATATACGACGACAAAATGGGGATGCTCATTACGATTTCAGTCACACCGTGCCGCAAAATGGGTACTTATTACCCATCAATTGTCACGCTCCGAGCACTCGTTACACATGCGCACTGTGCCCCAAATGTGCTCCACTGTGCCTCAAATGTGCTCCACTGTCCCACTGTGCCCCAAACACGCCCCAAACGCGTTGGTGTTGCAAAGTTCAAGTGATCCTCGGTTTGCTCCACTTGTTACTTGTTTTAACACTTGTTTTCGGGTTTTTTTCTGTTTTTTCGGTTTTTTGTTTTAGGCGCCGGCGCCTAAAAGTGACGTCGACATTTATTATCGTTATTTTTGTTTTTGTATATACTTTTTGCCGTTTTGTTTTGGCAGCAACTGTCAGCGTTTTTTTCCGCCCATATTGATTTATGATGGGCACCAGCAGATTTATACATAGTTAATACACTCCAAACACCCCGACTACTGCCCCGACTACTACCTCAACTACTACTACTACTACTACTACGATTTCTACTACCATTTTAAGGCTCATAAATCACTTATAATTGTAGCAGTTCTGCTCTTGGCCAACTGCTGCTCTTGGTCTACTCTTGGCCAAGTTAAAAGGTTACTTCATTGTCAAATTCAACATTTTCGCATTGTCTTAAAGCATATTTTGGCTCTAAAATTTGTCGAATTTTACCACTGTCTGTCTATTGTTTGTGTTGTATTGTCACAATGCAACAGACTTTTGTGCCTTGATAAGTAATTAGGCTAGATTAGGAAAACCGAAATTTTTCCATACAAAATTCGATTACATATTTTGAACAGTTTTACAAATTTTCATGTTTGTCGAAAAATTTTAAGTACTTTTTATATATCTCATAAGTTTTTCGACAGACAATTCAACCATATTCAATATAAAGCCTATCTTAAAGACAGTTTTCCAGTTTTTATTGCTAAAATTTGTCAAGAACAGCGCCTTGGAGACATTAACCCATTGGTTTCTTTTGCTTAAGATCTTCTTTGTTCAGTAAGACTACAAATAACAGCGTTCTGGTATAGCTCTGATCATGTAAACCATATAATCCTCAACAATATAGTTCCATCTTTCCATCTTGGGGTAGGACTTCCCAACGAAGTGTTTCTAAGTATGTTTTAACGACCCGACTAACATGTGGTCAAGCGTTAACTTGCTGCAAAATGACTTTGTCATGTTTATCCGAAAATTGCGGACATTTTTCTTGCAATGCTCGGCTCAAATGCATCAATTGTGGTCTGTAAAATAACCCCGTGATATTTTCGTTCGGTTGGAGCAGCTCATAATATGCGACACCCAGCTAATCTCACCATATACACCGCATAAGTTTTCACCTATAGATGTTAGGCTTGCCCGAAGATGGCCGTCGAGGCTTGGCCGGGGTATCCATGCGATGTCCGATGTCTTGACCCACTTTTCAGTTATTTCTACTGCCGTTTCCATTCCGTCTATACTTTTCTATGCTCCAGTATTTTAGGTTTTATCCTCCACTTCGTCATCCGAAAAACCTCTAGAATCAAATGGTTAACAAATCGTTGGTTGATTTTGAAACACCATTAAATTTTGATATACTCCAAGCACTCTGCCTTAATCTGTGCTAATGACAAAACGTTCATGGCCATGTCAATCAGTTATATATATATCTATTGTACATATATATATATATATGCATGATATAATCTATGGTTATATCTATTTTTGCAATTCACTTTGCTATTTTGCTGTTACGCTTAAGCGCAAATTACAATCGTTAAACCATTTATTTGCTTGACTGACTGATTGATTGATTGATAGTTGGTTGGTTGGTTGGTTGGTTGGTTGGTTGGTTGGTTGGCTGCTTGGTTGATCGGTTTGGGGGCAGCCACTCAGTTAGCATTCATTCAAATGCTTTGGTTTCGATGGACACAAATGTCCTCCTCGTTGTCAGCGCTCGTTTTGGTCCTTCTTCCTTTACATATTTTGATGCAATTTTCTGTTTTATGCAGTGATTTATTGGCCAATTGCATTAGCATGCCAAGCGTTTAGAGTGCAGCCAACCACACCCCCTGCCATGTTCGGGTCCGTGTCCGTGTCCGTGTCCGTGTCCGGATCCGTGTCCCAGTCCGGAGTGCAGCACACGTCTAACACAGAGAAACGCACAAATTTATTGATTTTGTTTTGGCGGTTTTGCAGTTTTCGCTTCCATTTTTAGTGTTTTTTTCCTCTCTCTCTGCCTACCTCCCTCTTTCTACATTTGCACTAGCCCCCCCCTTACCCCCACACACACCCACACACACCGTCAAAACATAACATCTCTGGTTAGTGGCCAATTCCGAGCTCCATGTTTCCGTGTTTCTCCCGCAAAACTCTCAAACTCCCCCAAACTCCCCGACTGCAGGACTTGAGCGATAAAATTTTTATTTATTGATTTTCATTTATGCTTTCCATGCGGTGTCCCGTCCCCCCATCGTGCCCCTCGTTCCCTCGCTACATTCCCCACTAAACAGCTGCTACACTTTATGTGTGGCAGACACCCCTATAACCTATACCCAATCCCATTCCCACTCACAGACCCATTCCCATTCCCCAATCGCATCCCCATTCGCATGGGGCATCCCCCAACGGTGGTCCGGCCAGGCCCAAACCCGGTCCAGGCCCAGGCCCAGGCCCGGCACAGCTTTCAAATGAGCGAATGTTGCCCTAGAGGAACCAATGTCGATGCCAGCAATTACATGTGTTACCTACTAAATGGCGGCTTTTATGGCTCTATGCTATTGAAAAATTGGATTTGGAATTGGAATTGGAATTGTTGAGCAATCTGTGGAAACTTGTACAACGAGTATTGGCCGTATGTTTTGGGCCCGAACCGAGAAACAGCAACAACAACGACAACAACTCAACTGGGGAATGTTATATTAATGCTGATAAATGACAAAAGTATTTATAGAAATCCATATAAATTAGTGTTCAGTTTATTGAATAATTTCCTTAAATCAATATATGCTGAATGAAATACAGAGATATGTACTGAATTAATAGATTGTAGATAGAAGTTTGGACATTTCATAGATTTGTTTAAGTTAAGATTTGTAGCAGAAAATGAAGTGATTTCAAAATGGTAAAGTCTATAGAAAATATGCTAATCAATCAGTTTATTCGCCTATTGAAAAATAACTTTTCATTATCATATAATTATCCGATAATTAGCGGTGGATGCTTTAAGTATGGAGTCAAAGAAATCCTAGAGCATCTGCTGAGCTCTTGTGCAGCCCTCAAGAGGCAGACCTGGTTCAGACAGAGGTATCTGCTAACTGCCATGTTCCGGAAATAAGATTCTTTAAAATGTTACCAATATGACATAGGTTCGTGAGACTCTGTCAGAACTAAGCGTATAACCTAAGCTAAACTTTTTCCTTTCCTTGTCTGGGAATAAAGCATCCTTTAAGAGATGATTATATAGTGTATCAGAATACTGCTTCCACACGAAGGTTTGGGAACTTTCATGTTCTGGAACCTAGAGCCTGTGACCTCAATATCGATTAAGAACTTAATAAGGTTCCCTAAAGCGGTACCAATATCACTTAGATTTTTGAGATTCGTAAGACTATTCCTTACACTTGTCAGAGTAAAGCATCCTTTAAGACATGATTATCATGTATCAGAATACTGCTTCCAGACGAAGGTTTGGGAACTACCATGTTTCAGAACATATAGCTTCTGACCTCAATATCGTTTAAGAATTTAATAAGGTTCTCTAAAGCGGTACCAATATCGCATAGGTTCGTGACACTCTGGCAGAACTTGGCATATAACCTACGCTAAACTATTTCTTATTCTTGTCTAGGGATAGAGTATTCTCTAAGACAGGATGTTATAGGGTATCAGAGTACTGCTCTCAAAGTTTTGGGAACTGCCGTGTTCCGGAACCTAGAGCCTGTGACCTCTATATCATTGGAAGATCTAATAAAGTTCTCTAAAACTGTACCCCAATATCATATAGTTTCGTGAGACTGCCAAAGCTTGGAGTATCACCTAATTTAAAGTATTCCTTATTCCTTATACTCTTTCACACGAATAACCTGAATTACCCTGACAAAATCATAAATCTGAAAAAGGATAAACATTATTAAATCTTTCTATGTGTTTGGCCCACAAATGATCCTTTCTCCGGATCCCATTCTAGTGCTAACTTTTCGAGTGCCTCCTTTTTGGCATTACAAGCTGCGGCACAAAGTGATTATATTATATAATTCTCTTGGCAAACCCACTTAGTTTCTCCTTTTCTCAGCCGAAATTTCTTTCAAATCGTTTTCAATTATATTTAATTCCCCCAATGGGTACAATCAACAATCTGTTTGTACAATTTTCGGGCCAAGCCGCAGGCAGCTGTTAATGCGTTTTGTTTTCAAATTTTTAATTATTTTCGAACAAAGCTGAATGTTGTTTTTTGTGTTTTCGTTGTGATTTCATATTGAATTAGTTTGTCTTTCATCTTTCAGCTTTCAGCCTTTGTTCGGCTCTCAAAACTTGAAATTGTTCATCTATTTAAACTTCCTTATTACGAGCCACGCGCCTTTTCAAAAAGGGCCGGCCGCTCGCTCCTTGTTATGCGACAGGATTGTTGTCCTTTTGGACACTTTTGCCCCGGTCCAATGTCAGCAGACAGCCGTGTGGATTTTAATTTCCGTTTTCTGTTACATGCCGCTGTCATCCTCATCTCCAGCCCCATCCTCATCTCCATCGTCCTCGTCATCGTCCTCGTCGAACCCATTGTCCCTCCCAGTGGCCAGGGCATCAGTTTCAGCTGCATCTGCCGTTGGCGCTGCAAGGATCCTGCATCAGCCGTCCATTAAAATCTATTCAATGGAATCGCTGTTCAATTAACCAAAAATTCGCTGTCAATATTGATACGGTTTTGTCAAAGTGAATTTTACGTCTATATTTTGTCAGGTAATTAATGGAGCTACTGATTGAATTCCCGTAAAATTTTACGCTAAAATCAAAATTTGGCGGGGTTGGGCGTATTTTGAAAGCCTAAATAAAGGTAAACTAATTTTATGCTAATGCATTTAAGTTACTTTTGAAGGTATAAAGGACCACGGCGAGCTTATGTTGTTTAACAACTGAAAAGGGGACTACTCTGTGCGCCTAAATGGATGATTTTAAGAGCTAGGGACAGTAAATTTTGTATATATAAACATGTTTTCTGTGGGCAACGAAACTACTATATATTTTTTGGATATCGCATTTAAAGGCCTGAAATATAAACTGTCCTATTTTAGTATATAACACATATTTCTAGAGGTTACTCTGAAGTTCCAATTCATTTTTTCCAAGTTTCTTACTTTTCGCTGCAATTTTTTAAACCTTTCAAATGATTTCAAAGGGTTTTTATACCACTTTTTTCTCAAATTCAATCAAATTTAAGGCTTTTCCCTCAGTCATTCTCAAGAATTGAAATATATTGTTGCATTTATCATGAAAAACTGGGTTTTCTAATAGAAGTTTTTTTTGTTTGTGAAATTAAAGCTCAAGCCCTGAAAATTTGTATACTAACATTTCGCATCATCGCCGAAAAATCGGTTAAAAAATGCAATCAAATTTTCCAAATTAGAAAAGCTTTAGTCCGAATCAAAAATACAGTCAAACTTCCCAATAATGAATCTTGACGGGAACAGAAAATCACTTCATTATATAGAAACTTCATTATACAGAAACTATATCCAATGAAATTGAAACGAAAAACTTGTATGTTTGAAATCAATTCATAATAGAGTGAGCTTGATTGTATAGAAGTTCACTATGGATAAGTTTGACTGTATTATTAATTAGAGTTCAAGGAATAAAATTTAAGATCCTCTATGAGTTCTTATTATTAAAACAGATGTGGCTTCAATATATACTTACGACGCAAACTATTCGTTACAAAGAACCTCAGCAAAACTAAATATGCCAATCAATTCATATCTAAATTGGAAAAAATGTTTATTGCAAACAGTTTTTATTAACTTCCTTTAATTGTATATAGTTTCAGTAATCTATCTGAACATTTTGACAGCAATCGTTTCATCCTTATAGTTTTTATTCACCTATTTCTAAACCAAACCTCTTCTTAATAATTTCCAATATTTCTGCAATATTCCATCATCATTTCATCAATAGTAATACCTACTAGCTACAATTTTAGTTTCATGAATCAGGCATTATATTTTTATGGTTTTTATATTATCGTATAATTATAGACTAGACTATTTACCCAATACGTTTGTAGATAATACACTATAATTTGTGTTGCGATCTTTTCTAATGTAAATTGTAAATAATTAAAAAAGTAATCATTGTGTGACGTTAAACACGTCATTATTTATGATTATTGCAAATAGCAAAAACAATAACAATTTCTAGTTACAACTGGATACAATGATCAACGTTGACTATAACGATGCATTGCATACTGTCTATAATACAATATATACATTATGTGACTATCGCGTGACTGAAAACTAATTGCAAAACTGAAAAGTGCCAAATAGTTTGAATATTTGTAAAATATGCGCTATTCTTATAAAACAATAATGTTATAGAACAGTTGATTTAAGATTTGAGCAATTGTCTTTAAGAATTCTCAACTTGTTGGAGTCTTTTCAGAGTGAATATGGTGCAGAAGTTTGTAGTACATAGTATAGAAGGAAGGCATTAGACACCCTCCTAATCTACTAATCTTCAGAATAATCAGTAGAAAAACAGAAATCGATTGGATCATGTCCGCCTGTCAGTTTTTTGGTCAGTCCATTTGTCTATATGTATTCAAATTAGTCATAGAGTTTTTGGCCTATCTTAAAAAAACTTTGCATTTTATTATTATTATATGGCCATAAGAACCCTTTCGGGTCAAAACCTGAAGCTCTATTTTCCTCTATCTCTGCTTCCTTCACTGAAGAACATTTTAATGTTCGTGGATTTCAAATCCTACGCCACAACCTAGTTTTTCTAGGAGGGTCATGCCTAAACGCATGAGCGCGACTCGAACCTTGCACCTCTTGTTTGGCGGGACAGTACGCTATCCACTGGACCACCAAGGCCCCTGAAACTTAGCATTTAGCCTTCTTTTATAAAGATTTTCACCATTTTTCGGTAGCGGCCGCATCGGATTATTATCATATGGATCCTATATAACTAAAAGAGTTTGATTATATTTTAAATTTTTTTCAACATATTGGAATACAAGTTCATACACACTTAAGATGCGTTATTATCCACTAATTTTCATAAGAATCGCATTTCTTTATCGTTGACATAAGAAAAAAGTCGATTTTGTCCATATTTTCCATGATTTTCAATATATTGAATTATAAGTTCATACACACTTAAGATTTTTTATTATCTATTGCTCCAACAATTTTCATAAAGGTCAGACTTCTTAATCATTGCCTTATAACAAAAAATCGGTTTTGTTCCATGATTTTCAATATATTGAATGTATGAATAAGTTCATACAGACTTAAGATTCGTTATTACCTATTGCTCTAACAATTTTCATAAGGATCGAACTTTATCATTGACATAGAACAATAATTTGATTTTGTCCATATTTTCCATGATTTTCAATATATGCACTTACCTTTCTTTATTATCTATTGCTCCAACAATTTTCATCGGACTTCTATATCATATAGCTGCCATATAGCAAAAAGTAGGTTTTGTCCATATATCCCAAGATTTTGACACTGTTGAATTGAAACGATTGTTTCGAAAGGAGTAAACCTTTTTCATATTATTCATATCCAAATTCCATTATCCATATAAACAGATATCAATCTGTTTTGGGCTAGACGAAAAACTGCCTTTTGACCAATTTCGGCAGTAACAAATTTAGCTTAAGTTCTATTGCCTGGTTTTTCTTGGCCGGAGGCAAAAGAAATTTCCATTACCATTTCCAGCATTTCCACAATTTTTGCCTAGCTTTGTCTTTGAGCCAAAGTTGTTTGGTGAAAACTTTTCTCTCCCGACAGCCGTTTGTGGTGCCGCATTCTGACAGCTGTTGGGTCAGGAAGTATTTTGAAATTGCATAAAGTCGCTCGGCTGTTTGTGGCTCAAAAAGATTTCAATTAAAGTTGTGTACACCCACCCGAAACCCCTCCCTAGCCGCCCGGGTGTGCTTAGCTTTTGTAAGACGCTTGGCCTTACCTAAACCCAAAAACCCGCCGTCCTCCCGACTTTCTCCGACCAATTTGAGTAGGCAAAAAGTTGGCCAGCCAAAGAAATTGTAATGACAGCGACAGGCGTTGATGGAATAGCTACAAACGGAACTGGCAGGAAAAAGGGAAAATAATCTGGGAATCCAAACACTCAAACACACACACACACTCGCACACATAGGCACACACACAGCATTCATGAGCAGTGAATAATCAAAGTGAATCAAAAGAGAAATGAAATCTCAGTCATATGACAGCTGTAATACTCGACCAGCCATGCAAAATATGAGAAATCTGGCTAGATTTGCGCATAAACAACATCGGTTGACATGTCCATGTCAGGCCAAATTATGGCATAGGTTGTGCGTAAAGGTGAAACACTGGCATGGGACACGGCTGTTTCTTTGCCAATTGTTCCCACGCATTTGTATTTTTATTTGAATGCTTTATCCCGTGTGACGTCCTGTTTTTCTACACATCTTTTGGCATCTTCTTATGACGCACTTCAACTAGAAATTTTCATCATTTATTTATTGATATTTTGTGAGCATGTATATAAATTTTCAACTTAAAATCTTAACTGGAACAGAAGTTAGAGCACTTCAAAGAAGAAAGCACGACATGAGCGTCTCATTGGGTTGCCGTAGGAGCTATCCAATTTGAGATTCTCATGTGTGTTTGTTCTATAGGGTTATCTATATATCCATACTTCCTTTCCCTATGTTAAGCGCTATGTTAAGTTCAGAAGGCACTAGACTGGTTCCGGCTAACTAAAAGAATAGTAATAAATAGAAATAGGTTGATGCCTTCTGTGATCATGGGCGGAGCTGTATTATCTAAGACTCTAGCGCTTTTTCAGGATGATGCAGGATGATAATTATGATCATGTGGCCAAAGTGAGCCACAAGGGATGTTGAATGGACGTATTGAAATGAAATATATATATATACGACATATTTATTTGTCATTTTGGATGAATCGATTGCACCAAAATTAGTTGAAACTATTCGGAAATTTATTTCATTATTTGTTATGAAACTAAGCTTCAATTATGCTTTATTGTCATAGCAACTAAGGTCTTCTGGCTCGGAAGCTTCATGCTGTTATTTTCCCGAATTTTTGCTCTTTTATGTGAGTTTCAAAGTTTGAAAAGAATACTTCTAATCTATGCTTTTGTGCATTAAAATTTATACCTAAAAAATGGTTTTATTCTGCGGCCGAAAGAAATACGTATGAAATTTACTTTAAAGATCTAATGAAACTTCTTATAGAATGTTTCGGAGGAAAAAAGAAACCAAATTGGCCTTTTCCATCCGTTCGTCCGACTATCTATCTAACTGTCTGTATACACATAAGACTCGTTTCTTACTTTTCACAAAACCAATTGCTATAAGTACGCTGTAAATTTATCGAGTGGATCGAACTACTATATCGAGGAACTGCCATAAAACTCAAAGTCAAATTTCTTATATCTCCCATGTTTTATTGGTTTTAAAGATTATACACATTTAAATTTACGTATTATCAAATTCATCGAAAATTTTCAGAAGTGTCTCGCTATAAACATAAAAGTTACGCATCATCAAAACATGAGTGTTATTTCTTGAACTTTTCATTTATCGATATTGTTGTAGGTCGATGAAACGGAAGTGTCGAGAGCTTGTGTCAGGAACTTATTAGATTGGTACTTATTAGATCTTAGTAAATCTTTTAGACATTTTTGATGTGCTGAATATAATATGTCCTCATTTGATCCTAATTTTGACATATTTCATGCTATTATATTTGCTCAGTCTATATCCGAAATTTCATCTGGATCAGTTAAAGACTTCTGCAGATATGATATGTGTTATAGTTATAATATTTTAATTGCATCTGTCTAAGGATTTGAAATTTTCTGAAATTTATGTTAAATTTTGTAAATATTTTGCATTCATCGGATGGCTCTATTGACGCCATTAAACATTATAAATTTGTCCTGTGTGTCCTGGGCACACGCTTGATCCTCATTTAGTATGGGTAACATTTATATTTAGGGGTCTAATATATCTCTATAAAAAGGAACAGCAAGCAGGCTTAGCTTACGGATTAGGCAAAAAGTTTTTCTTTTTTGCTCTGCTGCTGCTTCTTCTTTTACTTTTTTCGGGGGGAACTGTGGGAGTACTGGGTGGACTGTACTGGGCGGGGGAGGTGGTAAACTAGCTGCTAACTCCGACTGGCAGCGGGCTGAGCTGACCTTTTGTGGCTCTTTGGCCTGGTTTAACGATGTGTGAACTTATTGAATACCAACATTTTGGGGGCGTGCAAAACGCCCATTGTCTTAGCAGTTAAACAAGTGAGTGACAGAGTGGGAGGTGGGGGGTAGGAGAGGCATATATAGAGAGTGCCTGAGACAGATCTAAGTAAATAAAAACGTGAGCTGCATGCCATTAAAGTTGATCTAATGACCGGCTACGTGAGGTGACTGTCCAATGGTCTGCGGCTGCGGCTGCTCCTGCTTCATCTTATTTATGGCCAAGTATTTTGAACGGCAGCAGGCGGAACATGGGGAAACAGGGGGGAACAGTGGCGGACAGGAGGGGCAGTGGGGTAGAGTTGTGCAGTGGGCGGTAGCTGGGTGTCAGGCCCATTAATGGCTACAAAGCGGATTAGCCAACAGTCGGCGTTGACGGCCTTGCGGTATGCGCATTCCATGCCCCATGCCAAACGAGAAAAAACTCAGATATATCTTTCTCCCCCCTGATATGTCGGTATATATATATATATATATATATTTAAGCCAAAGAGCATTTTTAATGCAAATTGTTGAAATGCCTGGACGGACGGAGAAGCCAACCGAAAAACAAAAAAAAAAAAAGGAGAAGAAGAAGCACAATAAACAAAAATTTGTATATATAGAATAAATAACATTCAGAGGACCGCATCGGTCTTTTGTTACAGGGTGCGCTTATTGCACAAACACAATCAAATTATTACCGTGGAGTGTACGGAGGAGCGGGCGTGGCTGGGTGGGGGGCAGGTAGGCATGCAAATGCCATGAAATAAAATTAAAGCACTTAAAAAATTTTCATTGCATATATTGAGGCGCCGAGGCACTGAAACTCCGATATGACATGACAGCTTCATAGAGGCTGGAGGGGACTAGGGGGGCTAGGGAGGATTGGTAGATGGTGCCACTGATAAATGGATGGATGGAGTGTTGTGCGTGTGTGCGTGTGTGTATTCAAGAGCTTGTCGACTTACTTTTTTGGCAGTACGGCAACACCATAAATATTAATAAAGACATCAAGAATTGATTGGATCCAAAAAACCTCTCCCGAATGGGCAGGCTTAGAGATGAGCGCGTGAGGCAATCGTGTGGAAAACACAAAATTAACAGCAAAACAGTTGATAAATTTTTCTTTTTTCATAAATCATTTGTATATATTTCTCTCTCTCTCTTTTTTCTTCAAAGAAGGAAGTCTCGTAAAACACCCAAAGTTGATTCTAAAATGATCCGAATTATTTTCATCCATCTGCAAACCATTGTCAGTCTTTGAACCTGCTTTTATTAAACCATCATGTAATTACCTTATCATATATCTGCTCATATTTCCTAAACATCATGGGATTGACTATATTATAGATCTGCCCATATTTCCCAAGTTTTTGAAGCTTTTGCATTTAAATTCCTCAAACACTTACGTTTCTTTATTATCTCTAGGTACACCATATTTCAGAGGGTTCGGTCTACTAATTAGGCAAAAATCATTGTATATTCTTTTCTGCAAACATTGCTGCTCTTAGTCTTGTAAAACACCCATAGTTGATTCTAGAATGATCCGAATTATTTTCATCCATTCGCAAACCGTTGCATCACTTTTTGAACCTGCTTTAATTAATGATCATCGGATTAACTTATCATATATCTGCTCATATTTCCCCCAAACACTTATGTTTCTTTATTATCTCTAGGTTTACCATATTTCAGATGGTTCGGTCTATTAATTAGGCACAAATCATTGTATAATCTCTTCTTCAAACATTCCTGTTCTTACAACAGTTGAGTGGACTTTTTCCGTTTGTTTTCAGCCAATCTTATATTTTATCTCACGCATTTTTTTAGAAAGATTTTTCCAATTGTAGAGGCCTTAGGCGACCATTTCGTCAGAGACTCCCTGACAAATTAGAGCAACGCCTGTGCCGTGTGCATCATGACAATTTTGTGCCAAAATTCGGCTTTAGCCAGATGATGGTGTTCCCTTTGTTCCCGGTGGCATTGCTATGTTAATAAGCATAATTGTTCTACAAGGCACGACTCCAATTTGAAGCCGTATTAAGCCTCTGTAGTCCATATCAATCAGCAGGTAGCATTCATTGCATTCATTTCATGGGAATGTCCAGTGTGTATGGTGGGTGTGTGTGGGAGTGGGTGTATTGTGTGTTTCCCAAAAAGGTATCGTAGGGTCTGGGCATAACACGTTTCTTTTGTCTCGAGTGAAACAATATGGACAACACGTGCTTGGTTTCTGCCCAAAATGGCGTAGACCATCAGGTGCCATTTTGTCATCATACACACACCTTATAAAGCAATTACAATAGACAAAGCAGAGCAGTTATTGTATTTGGAAAATGTTATATTCAGTGTGGTTTTTTTTTTACCTCAGCAGTTCATACTGAGGTCAATTCATAACGATTGAATAGTTAGTTACTTATCGAATGAAATTATTGCTAGGATTTGAGTCTTCTTTACTTTTCTATTATAAGAAGAAGCAGATGATTTCCAATTTCTATAAAAATTTGTTAAGGGGCATCGTTGGACCAGTGTATAGCGCACTGTTCCGTCTAGCAAGAGGTCGTGGGTTCAAACCCCGCTTATGTCGAGAGCATGAACTCTGGTTTTCAGCACTCTCAAACACTTTCCCAATTTAGGCCTTCATAAGCTTGGTATTATAACTATAAAATTTCTTAACAACTCTCCAAAATTAACAAGATATTTATGATCTTGTAGTAGAAGTCCTAAACTCTTTTGAAAAATAGGATAAACTGAATTCTCTGTAAGGAAAAAGTAAATTTGTTAAGCTATTTTGCACAAAAAGGGGCCACGTTGGTTCACTGTTCGTCTAGCAAGAGGTTGTGGGTCCGAACTCCGCACTCTCAAACACTTTCCCAATGTAAGCCTTCATAAGCTTAGTCTTATAGCCCCAAACAAATCAACAAGATATTGAAGATCTTGTAGTAGAAGACCCGAACTACTCTGAAAAATAGGAATAACTGAAAAAAATTCTCTGTAAAGAAAAAGTAAATTTGTTAAACTATTTTGCACTAAAAAGGGCCTCGTTGAACAACTGTTCCGTCTAGGGTCGTGGGTTCAAACCCCGCTTATTTCGAGAGCATGAACTGTGATTTTCAACACTTTAAAATACTTTTCCCAATTAATACCTTCATAGTCATGGTCTAACCATAACCACAAAATATTCTACCAACTTAACGATATCTAAACAAGCTATTTAGGATCTTGTAGAAACAGATTTAAACTGCTGCAACAAATAGGAATACTTAAAAAAAGGAAGGAGAAACTAGGTTGAATTTGAAATCAGTGAAGGAAGCTGAAAAAATGCATATAGCGCCCTTCAGACCCTGTGTGACCCGAAAGGGTTGTAACAAAAAAGAAATCAGAAATCAGCCCAAATATGAAAGCAATCTGAAACTTGTAATTTCATAAATCTATCCATTTGTTTGCCTCACGTGCGTGACTCACACGCACACGCACACGCACGACTCACGATCGCTGTAAATTGGGTCCAGTTAAATTGTGTTGCCTACTTATTGGGGCGCTGCGTGTTTTGGGCCCTGACTGGGCCTGAGGGACTTGGATGTTGGGGCTGTTTTTGAGGGCGTTGGGAAGGGGCTTTTGGGGGGGGGGGCGTGTCGGGTTGAGCTCGCAGCTTTTGGCTTAATGAGTTGCGCAAATGAAATGCAAACAAAAATATGTTTAAATTCAATTTCAACTTGTGCCGACTGTTGGCAGAGTCAAAACCAAAACGCAGCTTATACAAAACTTTTGCTCTCGTGTGTGTATAGGGTGTGTGGGTTGGGTGGTGTGTGTAGGGTGTGTAGGGTAGTGTGTAGGGTGGTCTGTGTTGTGCTGTGTCAGACGGGGCTGACAAACAGCTGTAAATTGTGCGGTCGCCTAATGGCGTTTGGCTTGATGTTGATTAGGCGTCGCTTCAGTTGATAAACTCGCAAAAGGCCCAGGGCCACGCCCAGGCACAAAACGCTAAAATAAACGCCCACACGTTGCCTTTCATATGGTAATTTTTGTGTGTTGTCCACAACAACAACAACAACAACAAGAACAACAAAACTTTTTGGCACAAATATTTTTTATGTAAATTGTTTTGGCATTTATTCATTTAGATATATAAGTACGTGTGTGTGTGTGTGTGTGTGCGTGTGTGTTGCCCTGCCACGCCCCCAAAAAACAGACATGCCTACCGCTTATTATTGTTCTGGCATTTTCATAATTCAACTCGTAACTTGCCAGATTTGAAAGAAGAAAAACTGAGAGTGCATTAGCTTTTCTTTTTAGCTTTTTCTTTTTGTTTTTCACTTTTCACTTTTTACTTTTCACTTTTCTTTTAATTAATTTGTCAAATACTTTTGCATTTTAATTGTGCCACATAATTTGCAAATCCCATCGTCAGTTGCTAATGAAAATTTACAGAAAAACAGAAAACTTTCTGGGGAAAATTTCAGCAAGAAATTCCACTTCTGTTCGGGCAGGGAGAAGCAGAGTATCCTAAGCGTCAGCCAAGTTGGTAGAGTGTCATTCTGTTCCTCTTATTTTATTTATTTTACACAGTTGTTGTTTTTGTTGTCGTTGTTGTTGTTGTTGTTGTTGTTGTTGCCTTAGGCCTACACTTTTCGCACTGCTTCGTTTGCCAACAACAACAACAATAACAACAACAACAAGTGGGGAGCAACGACAACACACACAGAGCGTTGCAACAACTTGAAGAGCCTCAAGGATCTCTTTGCGCGCCAACTTGTTGTTGTTGTTGTTGCTGTTGTTGTTGTTGTTGCATTTCTCTTGTTGTTTTTCCTAGTGCTTTCACTTTTCTCATGTTGCATTTTCTTTTTTTTTTTGTTTATTTTGTGCATTTTGTTAATGAGACTTTGCCTTGCAATGAGTGCAACAATAAAAAGAGTTTTCCTCGGCACGCCGAATATTTGCTACACTTTTCGAAACTATTGTATATATTATAAAGAGACATTGTTTTGTAATGTATGTGCTTGATTTCATTACAATAGCTTTAAATATTTGGAAAATCTGAGCAAAAACGACTTTTTCTTATATGGCAACTATAGTATATAATGGTCTGATTCTTCTGAAATTTGGTGCTTTTATAGATAGTAAATAATCCTAACTATGTATCAAATTTAAAAGCAATAGCTTAAGAAATTTAGTAGATCTAGGCAAAAACAACTTTTATTTGTTTGACAAATATATGATATACTGCCCGATCAGGCCATTTCTATAAAATATAAAGCCTCATTATAAAGAAAGGCTAGGTGTCGAGTTCTATTAGGATAGCTAATGATAGCTGATTGACAGACGGCAGAATAGACAGACAGACGGGCATGATCCAATCGATTGGTTGTAACTTTGGGAGGGTGTACAAATTCTGCACAATGTGAATATACCATCTAAGCATGCAATATGAGCATTTTTGGAGGGTTTTCTGATGCTTTTAAGGAGGGTTTACGCTCATAAAGTGTGCAGAAAAGAGCCTGGAAAGAAAGTTTTTTCCCTTGAAAAACGGTCGTTATTAAAGAGGGTAATTTAGGAGTCTGACATGACTCTTTAATGACTCCGAAATATGATCTTAACTTTGTGTTTACTTCGCGCATCTCCGAAAATGCTCAGAAAAAAGATCTTTTCATGCTCTTTACTTTCTGTTTACTTCCCTTAGTTCCGAAAATGCTCCGAAAGAAGAACTTTTGATGAGCCTAGGTTTTTAAAGCACTGATTGGGCTCCGAAAATGCTCTTATTTATGTGTTTACTCAGAAAACGCTCTTAAGCTGGGCTCTTTCCAGACACATACTTCGGAGCGCTCCTAACTTTGCATAAAATGTTAAATTTATGCTGTCTTTTCACAGCTTCATAGAGCTCAAAGTATTCTTCTTACACTATTTAGATCTTACCTAAACTTATCTTCAGTTTTTGCCTAGAGATATTTTTCAATCTCAGCTAACTAGACCTTTGCTTATCTTAACTTCAGTAGATACTTTGTCCTGTAGGCACTTTTCAACCTCCGAAAAATATGTTAAATTTGGCCCCTCGTTTATTACATTGAAAGACTTTCTTCTGCCTGCTCATAGAGTCCTCAGTGACAAGCCAATCCACAACTCATAAAACAATCCCAAGATCTTATGGATTCTTAGCAAAAAACCCCAAGTGAAAAGCTTTTTCCAACATTTTTGAGCTCATCATTTTGTTTGCAAAATTGTATATATATTATTATTTTCCCGACTCGTTTTGCTTTACTGTCAATGACAAGTTGACAACTTGACACCAAACTTTCTCCCGTAATGCTTTCAAGCCGCTTTTCACAACAACAACAAGAAATCCTCCTCTTAAAATATTCACAAGAAGAAGCTCCACTTGAACACAAACGTCAGATGCACCTTGGAGATTGCCAACTTCTGACTTCTCTCATAATTTTCCACAAAAATGTTTTATTGCACATTTTCCTAAAAGTCGAAAGTTTTTTTCTTTAATTTTTCATATGTTACAAACTTGTTAAGGTTTATATTCATAGCCGATTTCGGGTCTAGAGTAGACGAAATGCAGACAAAACAAACGAAACTTGTGCCAAAATGGCACATAAGAGTCGACAGGCAACATATATGTAGGAGACATCACGACTGGACAAGACAAATCCTATATATATATATATAATATATATGTTTTATATATATATATAATAGTCAGAGTTGTCGCAATGACAGTTGTGTATGATGGTATGGGATCTGATGACGTTGCCGCACACTTACTTTTGAGGTCCTTGTGCCAGTAACGTTTCCGTTCATTCTACTTTTGCACTTCTTTGATTGTACATATTATATATAGTTTTATCTACTTCTTTTTTCTAACTATTCTTTCTATATAAGCCCATATTTTTTCTCTATACTCAAAAATTTTTGTAAAAAGTTGGCATAATTAAAGAGTTACATAATCTTTAGAGCTTTTTGTCGAATTTTCCAGTTGGTAAATGAAATTTTAACTAAACTTTTGAATAGTAAAGAAATGTAGTTCTTTGAATATCTGAAATATTTTTAATGCTGAAATTTATAAGCTGATTTATTTGTGCTTAGAATGATCTCATTTTCATGAGGTTTGTCTATAGGTTTTCCATGATGAAAAAACTTTTTTTTACTATCGGTTGAAATATAATAATGTTTATTACTGGTTAGCTAGTGGGTAGCGCACTGTCTCGCGAAACAAGCGGTGTGGGTTCGAGTCCCACTCATGTACTTAGCATCACCCTCCTAGAAAAACTAGTCTGTGGCGAAGGATTTGAAATCAAATCCACATAAAAATGTTCTTCAGTGAAGGAAGCTGAAATAGAGGAAAAGAGAGCTTCAGCTTTAACCCGAAAGGGTTGTTATAGCCATATAATAATAATAATACAAATTCGTGTTAGAAATCCACTTTAAATAGTTTCATGTGACAAGAAGTACTTTAGGATTAATGACACTCACTTCACACATCGGACATTTACCTCAAGAGATTCGTAGAGATTTGTAATAATTAGAACATTTTGGAAAATATATAATTTCTCCTTGAGTTAAATATAATCTTAAGATTGAAGAATTACTTGAAAATTTTTGAGTAAAAAGTTCGCAGAAAAACGAATCCAAATTTTCAAGAAAATCATTGCGATTTCTTCTTAATTTCTTTCAAAAAGGTATTAGCAGATTGATTTGCATTGTTTAATATACAATGGAGCTGTAAAAAGTATATTATCTTCGTATTGATACCACATCGATTATATCGATCGATTCAAAAGCCCACTGCGGGCTCTTTACATATTTTCAGCAAGTATGTTATTAGAATTTTCCGAAAATGTCGTCTATTTTTTTCCAATGTCAAAAAAAACCATTATATCGCACAATATATACAATATTTCACTATCGATAGATCATTTGATGTATTCGAAAGTTGTCAAAATATTGCAATTACCTCTCCGAACATTAAAATATATAAATTCTAGATACAAATTATATCATTTGATATATTCGAAAGTTGTCAAAATATTGCAATTACCTCTCCGAACATTAAAATATATAAAATTTAGATACAAATTTTGATAAATATAATAATAATATTAGCAAATCTATTGCTTTGGGAAGAACTTAAAAGCAAGCAATTACCTTAGGCTTTTCACAACTTCTGTCACTAACAATCATAACTGACATAGTTCTGGATAGATATTATAATCAGATAGTTCTTACAACAATGGAAATATAGGGTCTAGGCACTAAGGTGTAAGCTTATTGGAACTTCTTAAAAGCTTTGGATACGACAACCCACAAAGTCATTGAACAACTGCTTAAGCAGTCTCTTGAACAAACTACATTTTCCATGAAGTTTTGCCAATATAATGTGTATATTTTTCTTCAACTCTGTAATTTTAACTACATTCTAGCTATTATATGTATTATTGTTAAAATTCCCAACTGTCAACTATGCGCTTGCCGCACGGCCATTGCAGTTCTTGGGTTGTGTTGTGTTGTGTTGTGTGTCTGTCGGAGAGAATCCTTTTACCATTTTATTTAACAACTAAACTACTTACATTTCCTGTATTTCAACTGCTTTTGACAACTTTCACGCTTAACGCTTTTTATTTGTATTACTTTCTCCCCTCTCTCTCGCCCTCTCCCCCTCTTTGTCTGTCTCTTTCGCTTGAGTCCTTTGTGAGTTGTCTGTGACATTTGTGCTTGCACTTTACTGCACTTCCGTTTTTGCAATTTTCTTCAATTTGGCTTCTTCATTTCTCTGGAAAATCTTTGCCCTGCAATTCGTCGCACCGCCCCCCCCCCCCCTGGCTTTGTGTTGTTACCTGAGCAACTTGCAACTTGCCTTGTGGCGCCTAAAATGTTGCCATGATTCTTTCATATACATATGCCACTTGCCACTTGCCACATGGCTGTGCGTCGCATCGCGTTGTTTGCTGTTAGTTCTGCTTCTGCCACTTCATTTGTGGCATGGTTGCTGTCCAAGCCCCAAACCCCATCCACCCACAGCCTACCGCTCCAACGTGCCCCGAACAGTCTCAGCCTGCAGCAGTTCTCTCACTTCATCTTTTCTACTCTATTTCCCTGATGCTTTTGCCGCCTTTGGCGTCTTCTGCTTCTCATTCTTCTTCTTCTGCTTCTGCTTCTGCTTCTGCTTCTGCTTCTTCTTCTTCTTCTTTTTTCCCGGGCTTTGCTTTTGTGTTCTGCTCAAGCTCTGTCAAGCTGCTTGCAGTTTATATGACAGCTTTTGGCATCGTCACAGACCCTCCTCTCAGACCTCTCAGAGCTCTGCCTCCACACATGGTTACAGCAAACCCTTTCAGACGCCTTTTGCCTTTCAGAGACGATACGAGCATATATATAATATATATGTATACATATTAATGTACCTCAATGTGACCGCATTTGTCTCCCCGTACCGCCCTCCCGCCTTCTCTGTCTCTTCATGCTCCTCCTCTGTTTCGCTCATCACTCATTCACTTGTCAAACTCATTCTTAGGCTTGTTCCTCTCTCCTACTCCCCCTAGCCTCCTTATAGGCTATCTCTTTTCTTTTGTATGCATGTGTGTCTCTGTGTGTGTGTTTGTGTGTGTGTGTGTGTATTTGCATTTGTATTCAAAACGCTTAAAGTGGATTTTTATTTCCTGTTTCTGTTACATTCCCTTACTATAGCCTATAGCTATAGCCCCCCAACCTCAATCCCTATCCCCCTTTCAATCTACCACACCCTCTCCCCCCCCCTACGACGCTCCTGTCTTTTTGGCACTCGCCCCGCCCATCGCCCACCGTCCCCCATGTTGCGCTTATCACATCTGCCTTTCAATGCGCTGGTCTCCTTTTGTGTATTTCTAATGCCATTTTTATACCCATTTACTTTCATTTCGGGCAACATTCCTTTAAGTACATTTTCGGGAAATATTTTTATGTGGTATTTTTATATCGTCAAACAACAACAACCCCAACACAACAACACACAACACAACACAATAACATCAACATCCTTATGTTACTTCTCAGCGGTTCTGAAAATTATTGTCGGTTTCAAAGAATAAAATGAAATAATCATATTTATATATACTCCTTCATATCCATGCATTACTTATATATCCTAACTCATTCAAAATTGATTAAAACCAGCGCCGTTTTGTGGGATTCAATCAAAAGTTGTGTGTAGCTCAGGTATGGGTACTACAAGATTAATCAAAATTTGTATATATGTACATAAATATTTGATGAACCCTTTGCAAAAGTTATTTGTCTTCTGTTGTTCAACAATATTGACATAAAGTAAAATTTGATTTTCTACATAACCTGCAAAACTATTAGGCTCAAACTATAAATAAACTGCAGGATTTGTTTCCTTTTGTGCAAGAAATACCTTATTTATTTTCTATTCAAAAAGGCTTTAACTGAAGTTGTGGCTAACCACTTTAGCTGATTTTCTGATAATAAGAAAACGCAACTATTGTATATAGATTTATGGATATAGTTGGATTAGTTGAAACATATATTGGAAATGGATAAATTGGAATGCTAGCAGATAGTTTTTCGAGGGCACACTTAATTTTTATCGATTTATGTTGTTGAAGTTTACATTGTTTTAGAAATGAACTACATCCGCTTTAGAGGGGGCCTCGGTGGATCAGTGGATAGCGCACTGTCCTGCCAAACAAGAGGTGCGAGTTCGAGTCCCGCTCATGTCAATAGGCGTGAACCTACTAGAAGAACTAGGTTGTGGCGTAGGACTTGAAATCCACCCACATAAAAAAAGTTTTTCAGTGAAGGAAGCAGAAATAAAGGAAAATAGTGCTTCAGGCTTTGACCCGATGGGGTTGTTATACATCCTAAACATGATATTTTTTCTTATGGGGCTTGCTAATGCCGCCGTTTAATATTTTCCCCATAGTGTTAGCTAATACTGCCTCAAGGTGTGATTCTAGAAATTAATAAATCAATAGATTTCAAGATTTGAAATGGAAATAATAATCTTATGGCCTTTTAATCTGCCTCTTAGATTAAGAGGTGAGTTTCCTGCTCCGCAATTTCCATAAAGCTTCCCAAAATTTTGCTGCTTTCGCCACATTTTGAGCTCTTTGAGCTGCCTGAGCTGTTGGTGGTCGGCTCCGGCGTTATAAATGATCAATTAAGAGCTTAAATCGGTTTGAGTAGAAAGCCTTTGATTGCATAATATGATATAAGTACACGCGGGTTGGTTAATTGTGCCAAAAGGTAATGCGGCATGTGCAACGCGTTGTGGTCAACAACATCATCGTCATCGGCATCATTAACATCAAGTGCTGCTTATCAACGGCAACAATAAGAGCTTCATTAACATTATCATCATCATTATCATCATCATTATCATCATCATCATCGTGGTCATTATCTGCTACGCAGTTTATCGCCTGTCGCTATTTAAAGCTCATCATTTAAGCAGTGAAACGTTTAATTTTAATTTAATTTATGCACACACAGCTGCCGCACAGTTGACGTCGACCACTATCCTCCCAGTCCCCCAGTCTCCCAGGTCCCCAGGCATCCTCCAACTGCCCCCACTCCGTCTGCCCACTTGCCACCGAGCTTCCTGCCACACGCCCCACACCGCACAGCCAACACCTTTTGGCCGCCGCCTTTAAACGCCCCCGCGAATTTCGCAGCTGACAATTTGCAGTGCATCAAATGATTATAAACTAATTAGTTATTTTGCGTCTTTAAAGTGCCTAATGAGGCCCGGGCCTATTAAACATTTATGTGCAACGTTGCACAATTTGTGGCGACATCAAAATTTTCGGATCGGGGCAGTACGGGGGGCTCGAAGGAAGCAGGCAACATGTGTTCTTAGAGCATTTTGTCAGCACATGTGTAACACATTAAAGTAGGCAATAAGCCAGTCCATAGAGTGTCATAAATATATATGTAGCATGCGAGGGTGGCTACTTGTATTTCTGGCCTCTGACAGTTTTAGACTTATTATACGCCCATTGGCATTTGCAAGCATAAAATGTTGGTATTTCTGTTCTGTTATTACAAAAATCATGTCAGTTTGTATAGTTGCTATAAATTTCATTAGGATTATAGTACGCTAGAGGTTAGTTCCAGCTATAACTATCGTAAGCGAAACAAAAGTCCCCCATTGAAAGCTATGAACAAATACTTATATGACCATAATGATTAGTTCAAAAGCAGTTGACTCGTAATGAGAGCTCCAAATTTCTAAAATAATTAAGAGGATTTCGGAAATTGGCTATCAAATTATCGTAATTATGTACCAGTCAAGCTTGTATGTATCGCTAAAATTATCGCTAACTTCGCTGAGTTTAAGATCATATTTACTATTGATATCAGGCTCTCTTTGGGGGCCTCGGTGAACCACTGTCCCACCAAAAAAGAGGTGTGAGTTCGAGTTTTGCTCATGTCGATAGGCATGAACCTCCTAGAAAAACTATGTTGTGGCGTGGGATTTGAAATCCACCCACGTAAATAAAGTTCTTTAGTGAAGGCAGCAGGAAATATAGGAAAATAGTGCTTCAAGCTTTGACCCCGATAGGGTTGTTATCGCCGTATAATAATAATAATAAGTCAGGCTCTACTTGATCGAGTTTTATATCGATGCTTGCATACACTTTCTATGGCTCTATCGCTACTATCGCTTTCTGAAAAGTTTTTCAATATTTGTCGAGTCCACAAATTGCTATCCTCTTCGGTTCACCGTATTTGTATTATACCTCTGCAATTTTTGGCATACAATTTGATCAAGAAATTTATAGACTATAAAGAAAACATCAACGATACTAAAGCAAACGTTATCGATAGTTAATGAGCTGAAAACACAGTCAATACTCATTCATCTATAGTTTTTTAGTTTCCTTGCATAAATCAACACATTCAGTTCGAAATCTGTTCAATTTTTATGATATTTGTCTTATCCGTTTGGATTATCGAGGGAATGTAGCGATATCTTAATTCAATAAATAGTAAATATATGCAAAATTTCACTAAATTTTATGGAAATCCGAATCCGCCACATCATAAAGTTCCCCAAGTTAAATTTTCATACCACATCTTGGTGAGAAAATGTCTCAATTTATCGTAGCAAAAAAAATCTGCATGTATTATTTTTATTTATTCCCGAATTTTCTTGTCAAATTGTGTAATATTTTTTTCGTCAAGCGCAAAGAAGTGCGAAAATTTTCTCGAGAAAAAATGTGAAAAAATGCTTTGAATGGGGCTTTATGTCAGCTTATCTGTCTTATTTGTACTTAGTTCCATAAAGCCAAGATTATGTTCAGTCAAATCACGGTGTTGTGCACCTATAAATAAAATGATTTCGTTACGGGGAATTTAACAATTTTTGCGTTTTACAATTTATTTGCGAATTCCTTCGAGTGGCAACAAGCATTAACTTGCTTTTCCTGCTGCTGCTTTTCCCGATACTTTCTTTTCCCGCACATTTTCTGCGGTTTTTTCTTCTTTCTTTTTCTTTCTGTTCTTTCGAATTCTGTCAATGATTATCAGCAACATAACTTAACGATTACATACATATATACTATATATATGATATAGTATATATACAGATGTGTGTTTTTGTGTGTGACAATCTAATCTCTCATCTCATCTTAACTCAACTCAACTCAACTCAACTCAACTGAGTTGCAGCTTCCAGTTTGACAGCTTAAACCTACTTAACTTCAAATTGAAATGGCTTAGTACAGCGGCTGGCAAACTTTGTCTATTGTGAATTTATATATAGGGTATATATGATATATATGTTATATATGGTATAAATATGTATTGTAGGCAGTCAATTTAAAGCTTCAACTTTGAAGTTGTGCTTGTGCGGTTTCAATTGCTTTACACACACACACACACACACACACACAGACACAAAGGCAGACCACATATTATTATACCCTGATCCCGATTGAAAATTGGTATGAAGGGTATATTAAGTTTGTGCAAATGTATGTAACAGGCAGAAGGAGGCAATGGCAGACCCCATAAAGTACATATATTCTTGATCAGGATCAATAGCGGAGTCAATTTAGCCCTGTCCGTCCGATCTAGAGACTTCAAGCTCGGCATAAAGGTCTGAGATTTCGATGATACCACGCTCCCTTCGCCCGATAATCGATCAATTCATTTTTCGATAAAATGGTCATAACATTGCGTTTATAGAGCTATCTTCTCCATATTTGGCATATGGTTTCATAAATACGAAATGCAGAATATAATTTGATCCACCTTTTTATTGTCCCGGAAAGTGGCGCAATATATATAGCAGCCACAAATTTTATGCAAGTGTTTTGAAATTTGGTATCTGTGTACCCAATGATACTGTAAAGAAAGTGGCATCCAAAATTTTGTTTCCATTCTAAAATGGTTTCCCTTAAATTTAATAAGTGCTCATATTTTCTACAATAGATATGATAATATATCGAATTCCAGAATCTATATTTATAACTAAGTCATAAATCAATCCTGAAAATATAAGAACGATCAGATGATAAACACCGAAGTCATACGACAAAGAAGTTGCTGAAAACGGGTCAAAATGGCACAAGGTGAAATATGGATTACGCCACCTTTCGGGTAAACTATTGCAGTTAGAGGCGAAAAATTTGGGATGGAGGCTCGCATAATTATTGCGCAAAATTCGTTTTCTCAAATTTTTGATGCCATACCCCCCTTCCCCGCAAATTAAAAAAATTGATAACAGGTGTAATTTTGGGATTTCCAAAAAAGATTTTTAGCACACTTGTTCTAGAGTATGGTTCGATCATACATTGAAAATTTCAAGTCAATCGGTCAAGTCAAAAATACTGAAGTTATTCTCCAAATTATGGGAAAATTCCACAAAGGTGAGGATGGCTGACGCAGCGCCGACTAGAGCGAACGCGTCTGTGTGCAATTCTGACTGTGTTGCACAGTTGGGATCTGGGTATCTTGTAGTCGAGCTCACTCTTACTTGTTATATGTATATGAATGTCTGCTGGGCACACATGACGTATGAGCAATTTGAGGCCGTTGGCAACTGCTGCTGAGGCTTTTGCTGAGGCAGTTTTCCATACCATTTTGTAAGTAACTGCTTACAGTTTATAGCGCCTCACAAGTGCTATCAATGTGCCAACACACACACACACACACACACACACACGCACACAGACAATACACTCACACCCATACACATGTGTGTGTGCACACACACAACACACAATGGCAGCAGCAGCCGTTGATCTCCTGAGTGCCGCATGCATTTTTGTAGGACATTAGCACACAGACAACAAGAGAGTCAGCAAATAGCGCACATTATGAGGCACACAAACACACACAGACAGACAGACAGACAGACAAACAGACAGACAAACAGACAGACAGTCAGACATACCCGTCTGTCAGGCTGTCAAACAGAGAGTCAGCCGATTGTTGCTACAAGCATAATCGTTGCTTATTGGCAGCTGCCGCTGTCATTGCCGAACGATAAAGCGGAGGAAAATGCGGAAAATGCTGATGGCGCAGCGTTGCCAGCGCGTTGTTCCCGCAAACAATTTCCCAAACAATTTCCACAGCGGTTTTGCCAGAACGCACCACAATTTTCGCTAAATTTTGCACAAAACTTCAAAATTTTTGCCAGAGTTTGACATTCTTTTGCGCTAGAAAAATAAAATTTTTACTTTTTATCGAAAATTTTCCATATATTGACAATTGCTGCATAAATTTTGAATATTGATCAAAAATTATATAAATGTTTTGAAAATTGTCAGAAATCATTTGAAGAAGAATCCAAACACATTCTAAATGTGACAAAAAGCTTATAAACTATTATCGATAGTACGCTTTAGTGACAAATTATGTAATCGATCAATAATTTTATGAATTCGTATTTTCGACTAAAACTATCGATAGTTTCCAAATAGTGCACTATAGTGATAAATATGTCCCTTTTTTGGAAAGCTTAAAAATTATTATGGATTTCTTCAAAATAGTGCACTATTTTGAGAAACTATAACTGTTATTACTTAGTGATATGTAAATAATATATCTATATATACGATAAATAATGATTATTTCCAAAATTTAGATATTTTTTTTTTTGAATTTCGATATTTTCCTGCTTCTCATTCATAATTATCGAAAAGAGACCGCAAATCTTAAGTTAGAAAAGGAAAATTGTTCAATTTCAAAATCTTTGTATTCAATTATTGATAGATTAAAAAAATGTCTTTATTACATGAAAACCTTAAATTTTGTGTAACAATTCTGTTTGCTAAAAATTTCAAAATCGAAGTATTAGACATTTTTGCTAACTTTCTGATGTAATGTAATGGAAAAAGTCGAATTTTTCTAATTTCTTTATTCAAATGGAAAAAAAAACCAAAGTTATAGAAGTTTTATATTTGAGCTTAATATGCAACTCAACCTCAGAAATTTGGTGTCAAGAATTTTCCAAAATTCTTGAAATATATTCGCCATAGTTAGGATCAGGCAGTTGACGGAACGAGTGACAAAGTTTTGTGTGCGAAACAATACGTCCATCGATATCATATATTCATTACCTTCTGCCTCGACTTGCTACTGAAACTTTTCGTCTTTTGGAGAACATTTTCTTGTTATTTCCCATCAATTTCACCATCAATTTGTCATTTGGTCTCTCTTAACTTTTATTGTAGTTTCTCCTCTACTGTCATACTTTTGCCAACTTTTTGCTTTTGCTTAATTCCTGTCAGCTGTACTTTTTAATAGCTGCAGCACACCTGTCCCATCCGACTGTCTGACGGTCTGCCCGGTCTGTCAGCCAGTCTGTCTATAAGGCTGCTCCTAAGTGATGACTCTGTATACACAATATATGCCTTTAGCACAGGTATTTGTCGCACCTGCCTCCGTTTGTAGTTTTTCTTTGGGCTTTCTTTGGCTCTGCCACCTGCCCCCTGCCCACCTGCCCCCTGCCGCTTGCCGTTCGTGCTACTGTACCGTTGCTTTTTCCTTTGCCTTTGGCTTTCCCAGCATAAAGCATACTTTTAGGCAGCCATTTTCACTGTCACATTTAATTGAGTTTGCTCGGCTGTCGCGCTAAAAGCGACGTCATTACCTACACACCTTCCTGTGCCCCCGCCCAACCACACACCTACACTTGGTACTGTCGGTCCTGACTGTCCTCCTCGCAGGCCCCGGCTGCTGCCAGCACCATACATTTTTAAGATGCCTTTCGCCTTTCTCGACTTTCTCGGCTTTCTCGGCTTTCTCCGTTCCTTGCGCCATTTTCCCTGCCGCCCCTGCCTCCTGCCCCCTGGCCCCCTGGCATCCTGCCCCCTGTCGCCCATCATCCACTTATTGTTTTGCCCGGCGAGCGCAGCATTTAATTGTCAAATGACTTTGGCAAGGACTCGTCGCAGCGCGCCAAATGTCGTCTGCCTCCCCCTCGATGGCGGTGGCTGCGCGGCGGGTGGGGCAGGGGGCACGCTGTGTGTGTGTGTGTGTGTCTCAGATGTGACATTTGTTGCAAGCCAAGCTATTTTTATGGCCATCCTCCGAGAGGCAACTTGTGCGTTGTCCAAAATTGTTGTTAGTTCCTCTAAAACGGTCAGCACTTTGCCCTCTATCCGTCTGCCATCCGCCATCTTCTCCGCCATTTTGACACTCTGTTTTCTTACTGACGTCACGCGACGCCATTTTGCAACCGTCCGTTCAATTTTGCCGCTCAATTTGCAGTCACAAAAGAAATTACAACTCATAAAGAGATGAAAGGCAACCCGAAGAGCAAGAGGATGTGCCACAACGAGCATGTAGGTGCTCTACCGCTTGCCACGGGGTGTGGGCGTGGCAGGGGGAGGGGCAGTAACTGGCCTTTTAAACAATCAAGTGCCAAAAATCAAATGAACAAAACCCAAGAAGAAGAAGAAGAAGAAGAAGAAAACATCGAGCATTTTTGCTTGTTTCCCAAGATTATTTTTATTGCATTTTCTGCTTTGATTTCATTTGGCAGTTGGACAAAAAGTGGGCGTGGCGCATCGCTTACATATATTTTGGGCTACCTTGTCAACGGCCAGCCAATGTGACGCCTTTTGAAGTTGCCCCACTCCCCACCCGACCGACCCACTTTTGGGCTTGTGGGCGTGGCTGTGGGCTAGGGGCGGCCACGTAAGAACGCTTTGCCCGAGAATTACGCCAATTTTTAAGAATTTTATTTATAAACTCATAAAAGTTTATGTGTTTATGTCTTCTTAGACTTTTGTGACTGCAAATGGACATTTAATAGCTTCGAATCGAAGTTCTTTCTTTCGGACTGAAAAAGTCTATTGTATTCGACGCCGGGAGACGGGAAATTGGCCAAAAAAAAGAGCAAAAACCTGAAAAGGCAGAGGAAAACAGGGAAAAAAAGATTTAAAATTGACAAAAAATTATGAAAAATTGACGCAAATTCATTAGAGAAAGATGTAGGCCTGGTTTTAGTCAAACTGGTTCTAAGGTTCTCTACTTTTCTAGCTCAAGAGTGGAAACGGTTTCACTCTGCTTTTGCAAACCAAATTTATATTTTCATTCGAGCTGATTTCTTAATGAGGATTGAGCTGAAGCGATCCAATGAATAATATATGTTTGATTTTTCAACTCAAGCCTTGAATTAGTTGTCTCTTTGCTCAACAATATCTGGAAACTATAAAGAGTAGTAAACAGTATTTTGTCCATCTTATCTTGGCTCAAATATGGCGGTGAGGATAACCAACATTCCGTTCTCATACATGTTCCAAAATATCGTCTTCATCATTGTAAAAGTTTCGGGCTCGGGGTTAAAAATAAATGTACTCTATTATCTTTTGGGAATTTTACCACAATCAAAATTCGCTAAAGGTATCGAAATTGTCTTATTGACATATCGATAAGTTTCAATTTTCAATTGTGCAAAATACATCTGTTATTCTAACTGGAACCCATATAAACATATCTTATCGAAATCATAAATAAACATACCTCAGTGGACCAGTGGATAGCGCACTGTCCCGTCAAACAAGAGTTGCGAGTTCGAGTCTCGCTCATGTCGATAGGCATGACCCTCCTAGAAAAATTAGGTTGTGGCGTAGGATTAGAAATCCACTCACGTAAAAATAGTTGTGATTCAGTGAAGGAAACAGATTGAAGGAAACCAGTGCTTCAAACTTTGAACCATTAGTCAAAAGTGGAGCTGGAAAAGTAACTTCAAAAAAAATGGAACCAATGTATTGTCTGGAACCTATGAATATTGGCTTCAGGAACTGAACTTTTTATCTGGATCTTCGTTAATTATATCTAAATTTTCTTAAAACTTTCAGTTTAAACTTGAGTTATGTATACGTTTGCTATGCTCAAGTCATTTAAGGAACCCAATTTTCGAATCACCGAAGTTGATTCAGCGCTGAATGTCATAGGTTCAAAAAGGTTTTCAAAGCGAATTGCTCTCAATTGTTGAACCCAACAGAGGCAGTGTAAGTTTCTAAGCTTTTACCTAGTGCCATATAAAAATCACCTTGACTCGATTATATAGATATAGAAAAACATGGAAAACACTGAGACAAAGACGAAGAAAAATGTGGCACAATCAAGCAACATTCGGCAAAGTGTCCTCCTCCTTCTCCGCCTTCTCCTTCTCCTCCTCCTCCGCCACCTCCTCTGCCTCCTCCTCCGCCTTCTTCTTCGCCTCCTCCGCCTCCTCATATGCCCCCTACTCCGCCTCTTCCTCCTCCTGACGATGTTGCATCAAAATGCCTGTCAACGTTGGTTGTGCTTGACATCGATTGACTTTTTGGTACACATGTGCACCGAGCACTTACACACACTTACATAACACACACACACACACACTCCCTAACATACATATATACTGCCCGATTCAGTATATTTTGCTTAATTATGTTGTCGTTTAATTAAATTGAAATTTTCGGACAACAATTTTAAAGTGCAAAACATTTTTGGTATATTTTGGTATATTATGCAACACATGCAGCAGCAGGCGGCATGCGGCATGTGCGGGGCATGTGGGGCATGTGACAGCAGCTTGTGTCAAAGTGCATATGTGCTGGTGTGTGTGTGTGCCTTTGTGTGTGTGTGTTTGGGTTGCAAGGGGCGTGCCAAGTGGGTTAAGTGTGTTAGCTGCAAATTCATGGCAAACGCAACGCGTCAAGGGATAAGGGGGATGGGTGCAACGTTGACACACATATGCAAATTGCAACACCATTAACAACAACAACAACAACAATTACATTTATATATGTATGTGTGTGCGAGTGTGTGTGTGCGTGTGTGTGTGTGTGTGAATCAATACGTTTGACACTAATTTGGGCAGCATTGAGATTCATTGAAAACGACAGCGTTGATGCACAACAACAACGACAACAACAACACCGACAACAACAACACCAACAACAACACCAACAACAACAACAATGTCAACATCACACCCCACGCCCACCTGCCCTTTCCAATAACAACAGCACCAACAACAACAACATAATGAACATTATTACGGTCCTTAGGATCATCATTGTTGTTGAAGACTCAACCAAAAACACGAACACAAAAGCTTCAAATTGCAGCTGGGCGCAACGAGCCAAAGGGACTTCTGAAACACATGGAGATGAGGAGAGATTGTTAGCGGGGGGATGTGTAAAATCGTATCTTATCTATGCTAAAACCCAATGATACGTTGACCAGACACTGCACCAGGGGCTCCCAGGAGGGAGAAGGGCGTTCAGGTTCAGCTGGTCAGCTTGCGGTGTGACCAAAAAGGCAGCTGTTACACAACAAACCCAAAACACAAACCCCCCCACATGCCCCACTTATTATAAAGCTGGTAGGGGGGTTGTTTTGAGGACTGGGGTTCCATAGGGGGTCCTGGCTGACCATTGTGTTATTTGGGTAGATTGGCCAGCTAAAAGCATACAACATCATTTGTCAAGATATGAAAAGTGTTTGATGAATGAATGTTTCGTTGCATATTGCAAATGGGAGTTTCGGGAGAGAGAAACAACGGAGGAGGAAGTGTGTGAAAGTGACCCAAAATTCGTTACATTGTCATCTTTAATAATGCCCGATTAGTTTTTTTCCCTACTTGAAAGGTTTTTTAATCTTCTTGAATGACTCAACGCTGGTTTTAGTGAATATATAATAAGCTTAGACTTGAAAACTTTCAGAAGTAGCCCCCTCCGAGGAGACTACCCAGCAAACAAACAAAATTTGCCCTTTTCAAAGTTTTTAAACCTTAATTTTTCGCCCACTAAATGACAATTTCCAAAAATTCCCATTTACAAAATTTTAGCACAAGTTGTTTTAATCTTCTCCGAAATATTGTTAATTTTATAATCAATTTTCGATTTATCTATCAATATAATCCACCTACTAAGGACTACAAAAAACACTTAAAAATTCCATATGATTCCCACCGAAAATCCTTATGCACTCTTTGAGCACAATAGTATATTATATACCTTATGTGTTGCGGTTTGTTTTGTATAGAAGGATATGTCGTGAATCCCCAAAAAATACCTCCAGAATGGTCAAGAGAACTGGGCCGTGTTCGGTCTGTCTATATGTCCCTCTATCCGTCTGTATTTATACAAACTCATCCTGCACATTTTGAGCTATCGTGAAAATTGGTTCATAGCATATCTTTATCGTCTGGATAGAATCACTACATCATGCAGCAACCGTATGTCGTAGGGGTTTGCCCCAATATAAAGTTCTTCATCATGTATCGACTCAATAAATTGTAATGCGATCGGCCCATAATCAACGACAATATGCATCATTCAATTTTACATGCAGCAGATAACTATCCAGGAAGAAACCCCTGCAAATTTTTGTGCTTTAATTCAAAATAGGTCAATTACGTAGAGCTATAATATTGCGACACATTGAAAAGAATATAATATCTTTGTCGAGCTGTAGATAAATTTCATTAATGAAGATTATATAATTTTTTCTTGAATTCCACATATTTTTCTTGGAAATCTATGGAATCTAGGAAAATCCATTTGGCAAATAAAGCGATTTTCTTCTTTAAATAAACATTAATGTTGTTCCCCGAAATAAAGCAAATAGTTCGTTTTGATTAAGTCGAAAAATACCTGAATTTAAATGCAAAACACTCATTGTTTTCCCTTTTTTATATAAATTTTTTTTGTAATTCCTGAAAGGAAAAAAATAGCCAGAAAGATAGATGTGTCAAATTGCATTAGCTGCTCGGTTCACAAAAGCGTAAAAAAAGCTGATAATTGTATTACGGAAGCAAAATATATAAAAACTATAAGCGTTATTATCAATTCATAGCTAAATATTTGTACTCTATTTGAGGGCAATGGTATATGCACTTTATGCTGGAGTTTGTAAGGCATAGAGGGAAGTGTCGTAGAACACTTAAAGTTATCAAGTTAGATGTCTGTATATATGTAAACTTGGGGCCTCCGTGGATCAGTTAATAACGCACTCTACCGCCAAACAAGAGGTGCGCGTTTCGAGAAAAACTAGGTCCTGGCGTAGGCTTTGAAATCCACCCACTTAAAAAAAAAGAAGTATTCGGTGAAAAAAGTAGAAATAGTGCTCTAGGTTTTGACCCGGTAGGATTGTTATGGCCATATAGTAATAATAATAATATATGTAAACTAGTCTTTGAGCTATTATAAGGAAAGTTGGGGCATAGCCTGTGCTTGTAAAGATGCTGCAAAACTGTTCGAACCCGCCATATGGGACCACTACATCATATGCCTAAATGCCGTATGTCACACTTCCCACGTTTTTCACACCATCGCCTTCAAATTTCATATACACTTAAATTTCTTAATTATCTACCAGCGCACCAAATTTTAACAAGATGGAACCACTATATCATAAAACTGTCATGGAAGTTGAAATATATACCATATTATACAGCTAAATATGGTATGTTGCACATATTTCCCACGTTTTCCAAACTATCGCCTTGAAATTTCATCTACGCTTAAATCTCTTTATTATCCACCGATACACCCAATATCAATAAGATGGAACCACTATATCATATAGCTGTCATGGAAGTGAAAGTTGAAATATATACCATATTATACAGCTAAATATCGAATGTCGTTCATATTTTCCATGAAAATGAACCATCGCCTTCAAATTTCATATACATTTAAATCTCTTTATTATCTACCAATACATCAAATTTCAACAAAATCATATAGCTCTAATAGAAGTTACAGTAGTTTTTCCCGAAATTTCGCCGATTTGTAATAACATTTAGCAAGCAGTTGTATTTCGCTGTCAAGTCTATCTAATAGCTACAGGATATATACCAAAAAGAGTATAAAATCTTCGTTACACCCCAAAGATTCTATCTTCAATTGTTTTTTTTTAATTTTTTTTGTTGTTGTGACTTAACCCATTGAAGAGCTCTCGGCATTATACAATATTTGTGGAATATAAATTTACCAACACGTTGTCGGTAAACGAGAGAGAGAGAGAGAGTCGAGTGGTTCAGTCAATGTGGCATTTTGCGAATATTCCGAATTTTCATAAATTAATAAGTACATTAAACGTTCGCCCGATGCTGTAATAATAATTGAAATTGCTTATCTGTTGGTTGCAGAGTGCTTCATTAACATATTATTATATAAATATGGTATGTATATGTACCATATAAAGCATATATAGCATATATAGCATATGTATGTATATTGACTGATTGGGGTTTTCAATTCTTAGCAATTTAAGGTAAACCCAACCAACCGACCGAACAACCGACCCAACCATTATGCAATGCATTTTGCCGTTAATGCAGTTTAGCCCGGCCGCACGGCGTTGCATATATAAAAGGATGTTTTGCATTAAGCGTATTTCGCATTAAGGATTTCGTATTTTCCACATAATATTTTCGTGCTACATTATTTATGAGTCGAGAAGGACCGACCGACCGAGCGACCGACCGACCGTCAGGGACTATGACGGGGCCTGATGATGTTTTCTAATGATTGCAGTCAACATAATGATGATGATGATGATGTTGGTTGTAACTGTGGGTCGGGCTGTGGGCTGCTGTTAGGATCTAAGTGCAGTCCTTATATATATATATTATATATATATGTATATATATGTATATACTAAAAGCTGCCCCTTAAAGCTGAAAAGGTCCTTGCCTGCTTGTTTGGTTCGTTGGTTGCCAGCTTCGACTTGGCTTGGCTGACTGCCGCCTGTGTGACCTGTTTGACGTCATTTGCCTGCTCGTTAACTATCAATACATATATACACACACACACACACACACACACACAGCTGACCCTGTCCATCTGTCCGTAGGTCCGTCTGTCTGTCTGCTTCCTTTTTGACCCCCCTGAACACATCCCCACTAGTTTGCTTTACAAACTTATTTGCTGTGTATAATTGAAATTGCCGCGTCGCGTCAGAACACATTTATCATCAACTGCTGACTTCAAAAAAAGTATATATATACAATATATATATATAATATATAAGCTCTTTAAGTTACTCAATTTTTTTAGAAAACTAAAAGTTTTTAAATTGAAATTTGTACAAATCTGCGCTTAACTCTTGAAGAACTGCACAAAACTTTCTATGGGCTTCACTTCAATATACGACATTTAGCTTTAACCTTAACTACCATGACAGCTATATGATATAGCGGTTCCATCTTGGTGAAATTTGGTGCGCCGGTAGATAATGAAGAAATTTATGTGTATATGAAAATTGAAGGCAATAGCTTGAAAAACTTGGGAAATATGAGCAATAAGCGACATTTAGCTGTATGATATAGAATATACTTTAACAGCTATATGTTACAGAAGTTTTATTTTATTAAAATTTGGTGCGCCGATAGATAATGAAGAAATGTAAGTGCTGCATATGAAATTTGAAGGCAATAGTTTGAAAAACTTGGGAAATATGAGCAACATACGGCATTTAGGCGTAGGATGTAGTGGTCCCATATGGCCGCTTCGAATAGTTTTGCAGCATCTTTACAAACACTGGCTATGTCCAAAGCTTCATTATAATTGCTCAAAGACTAGTTTACATATATTATTATTATTATTATATGATCATAACAACCCTATCGGGTCAAAACCTGGATCACTATTTCTACTTCCTTCACTGAAGAACTTTTTTTACGTGGGCGAATTTCAAATCCTACGCCGCAACGTAATTTTTCTAGAAAGGTCATGCCTATTGACATAAGCGGGACTCGAACTCGCACCTCTTGCTTGGCGAGACAATGCGGTATCCACTGGTTCACTGAGGAGACTTTTACAATCTATATAAAATTCTTAATATTAAATGAGAAATTCAATTAGAATAATGAATATAAAAGAATTCAACATAATAGCTTGCAAAACATGTTTTTGGTTATACTACAGCTATATCATATAGAAATCGGATCCTTAACAAATTTCGTGGATAATAACCAATCTTTAGTGTGTGTGAATCGAATCCAATATGTATGAAATATTAAGTTCAAACCCAAACTTTTGGTTGTATAGCAGCTGTATGCTATAGTGGTCCGATCCTTATGAAATTTGGAGAAGCGATAGATAATAACGAATCTTAGAAGAATATGAACTTGCAATCTATTTTGTTAAAAAAAAAACATGGGAAATATGGGAAAAGTTGACTTGCTTTTATAGTAGTTATATGATATAGTGATTCGATCAGACCGGATCGGACGGATAACAAAATTTGTGTCGCCAACTTTTTCTCAAAACCTAAAAGACTAGTGGGTATACAAACAGGCAGCTGGGCAGAGAGGCGAAGATAGACGGAGAGACGTCCAATCGATTTCTATTTTACCCTGACCATCCATTTTTCTATGCAAAACAAATCTCAGGATGCAGGATATTTTTTAAACTGTTTTCATCGAAAAGTGTATAAAATATGGAATTGATATATATATATATGTTAGTCCTAGATATGCCCGATCTGCAGATTACAGCTACCAGAGGCTAATTCCAATTGCCACTTCAACCTGCAAACGCTTTCCCCAACAGGGCACTGCCTTCACAACACACTTTGTCTTAATGTTATCGATAACTCGCTAAACGATAACGATAACAGCGCTTGTATCCTTACAGGCTATGCGCTCGTTGTGCATACCCATTGAAATCATTGTTATTTGTTTTTGGGTTTTTTCCGATACGTCGTTTTGTTATGCCCCCCCCCCCCCCCTGCCGTTGTCCCCTGGCCCAGGCAGGCATGTCCTGGCCAGTCTCTGTGCCAGTTTGGTTTCCATTTTGGCTGGCGACGCGCAGTCTGGAGTCCTTTTTTTGGCTGGATTCTCTGACAGTTTTCTTGTTGTATTTCAACTGTGTGTGTCTGCGTGTGTGTGTGTGTGTTGGCCTGCCAAAAAATATTGTAGCATAGTTATTTGGGCACCAGCAGGGGCAGTGGCGGTGGTGGAGCAGGAGGGGCAGTTATATTGTCGTTGCGCTTTATTAATGAACATGCCGCGCAGCGTGTCAACACCGTGTGGCAGTGTGGCATGTCAGGCTATACAGGGTGATATACAGGGTGTGAGCGGTGCTACACGAGACACAAATACAATGTATAAATATTATGTAAACACGCAAACAATGAAGTGATTTGTTGCTACTTAAATTTAGCCCCTGAGAGTGCGGCAACAACAACAACACAAACAAAATGTGGGCGGCTTTGGGGTCTACTTAGCTGATGCTGCAACTTGTAGAAATCTCTTCTATTTTATTTCGTTTTTCCCTCTCCTCCTCCACTTTAGCCACTGGCTGTGTGTAGCGAGAAAGCAAAGAAAAAACTGGAATTAGTTGCCAAAGAAAAGCAAAAAAGGAAAATGAAAATGAAAAGAAAAGCAAAAGAAAAACAAGTAGGGAAGGATTATCTTTGGCGCGCCGAAGATTTTATACCCTTTTCGAAAATAGCGGTGGATAATCACGAATACGTTTGAAAACATAAGAAATATGAGCAAATCCGACTATTGCTTATGTGGCAGCTATATTATATTAGAGTAGTCCGATGTCTATTAAATTTAGTGGAGTGTTAGATAATAACGAATCTTGGAAGTATGTGAACTTTCAGTTTAGTACGTCAGAAAACGTTGCAAATATGGGCAAACCCGATTTTTTAGTTATATGGCAGCTATATAAAAGAGAGGTCAGATCCTTATGAAATTTGGTAAGCCGGTAGATAATAACGAACCTTGGGAGTACGTGAACTTTCAGTCGAATACGTTCGAAAACCTGGCAAATATGGGTAAACCTGATTTTTGGTTATATGTCAGCTATATAAAAGAGAGGTCAGATCCTTATGAAGTTTGGTAAGCCGGTAGATAATAACAAATCTTGGCCGCTTGTGAACTTTCAGTTTAGTACGTTAGAAAACGTTGCAAATATGGGAAAACCCGATTTTTGTTTATATGGGAGTTATATGAGTTAGAAGTCAGCTCCTTATGAAATTCGGCAGGCCCGTAGATAATAACGAATCTTGAGAGTGCGTGAACTTTCAATCTATTACGTTGGAAAATGTGGCAAATATGGGCAAAACCGAAGTTTGGTTATATGACAGCTATATGATATAGTAGTTTGATCCTTATGAGACTTGGTGGAGCGATAGATAATAACGAATCTTGGGAATTTATAAACTTTCAGTCCAATTCTTTAGCGAATACAAGGAAATTAAGGACAAATCCGATTTATGGTCATATGGCTGCTATATGATATAGAAGTTCAATACTTATGAAATTTGCCCTAGCGTTAGATAATAGCATATCTTAGGAGTATATAAACTTTCAGTCTAATACGTTAAAAAACGTGGAAAATATGGCCAAACCCGATGCTTGGTTATATGGCAGGTACATAATATAGTGTTCCGATCCAATCGATAGGATAGCTTAACAACTAAGGGACTAGTTTGCATACAGACAGACGGACAGATAGACAGACAGAAGGACATGGGCCAATTCATTTCTCTTCTCCTCCTGCCCATACTGAATGTAACTTTTGGGGATCTACGATGTCTCCGTCAAGGCATTACAGACCTTCGTAGGAAGTCAATATACGATTTTCTACGCAAAGAGTATACAAACATTTGACAGGAAATTCGTAGCCAGGCTGGGTTTGCGGAGCGCAGTCGCTGTAAAAGTAGCAAAATAGGGCCCGAGGCGTACCAAAAAAAAGGGGCAGGCGTTGCTACTCAGTCTGTTTTCTAGCTTGTTTACCAACACTTAAACAACCAAGCGGTGGGACCAGCTTGCCAAACTGCCAAATTGACAGACGGACGAACAGGCGGACCGACAGACAGACGGGCGGACAGACGGACGGACTGAGTCGCTGGCGGGCGCGATAAACAAGCCGCAGCAAAAGCTGAGCCACAGCCAGAAACAGCAAATGTTCTGTGATGAGAGATGAGCTGCGGCTCCTGCCACAGGAGGAGGCGACTCTGCCAAGAGGAGCCTGCTTGATGGCTTCTACCTGTGGCAGCTAACGCCAGAGTTGGCTCTGTTGCTTATTACAACAATATATGTTGAGAATATGGACACTTAGCTACACTCGCACACACATAGGTAGATATATATATATATATATATATATATTATATATATCTCTATATATACTTGTGCCTTCTGGGTGCGGTGGCAAGATAAATAGCAGCTTATTTAATAAGAAGAAGTCGGCTCAGTTAAGTGTTTGCCTGCCTGCCAAAGATTTAACCGACTTGCAAATATTATACAATTTATTTTAGCTCTTTCTTTTGGCTTTAGAATTGTCCCACACAGTCCTCTTTCATCCTCATCTACCGATATATATGCTCTTACATTATTATCTATATTTACTTACAATATGTTGCCTTCGAAAAGATATTTTTGTATCTTCATCAAATTTGGCTGCTCAGCCAAGTAAATTGTATTGCCGGAAATTTAATTCAATTGTATGTAATAGTAGAACACACCGAAAATAAATCCAATTCGCCAAAGTGTTACGAAAATCAAGTTAAGAAAACATTTGTAGGAAATTCACTTAACGCTAAATTGTGCCCAAAGTGAAAGTGGTAAAAGTTAGATTCGCAATGAAAGAAATACTAACTGCAGGCTGTCGAGATTTCAATTTGTTTTCCTATTCTAGCCAAAAGCGGAAAGAAGTTTTTCTTAGATGGTCGCTCAGTTTGTGGTATAATTTTGTCATATATCCAACCATTTAGACCTTTAGTCGAAAATTTAAATTCTAAAATTCATAATCAGATATTAAGTAAAGTCTCAAAATTTGACTATAAAAAATAGCTTTATTTTTTCCCCCACATTATTATAAGCACTCAAATTCAATAATTTGCATATTATGATCAGTGATTATTATATGGTCATAAGAAACCTAGTGGGTCACAGCCTGCAGCACTATTTGTGTTTATTTCTGCTTTCTTCACTAAAGATTTGTTTATTCGGATGGATTTCAAAATCATACGTCCCAACCTAGTTTTTCTAGGAGGGTCGTGTCGAGCCGGGACAATGCGCTATCTATTCGTCCAACGAGGCTCCCGCAGAACATATTACAAATATAGCGCAAGAAATCCTCAAAGTATGCAACGATTTTTTTCTGGCCACTCCTGGATTCAATGATGTATATTTTCGGCATTTGTGGGTCGAATACCTTGAAATTTTGTGGATCTTTAGAGAATAATGCAATCCAAAATTATATAAAATTTAACGACAATAAGCGCATAGGCGTAGGATATATTGGCAAATATGACTTTAAGCTGTATGACAGCTAATGAATCGATCCAGCAGTGCGAGAAAACGCTTTGATAGATTTGAATATCCCAAAAACTAAGGAACAAGTTGGTATATAGACAGGGGCACAGAAAGAAATGAACCATTTTTAAGACTGTTTAGTTATTATAGCTATTTTCTGCGAAAAAAGTATATAATATTAGAAGAACCGAACCTGATCAAGATACAATTTTGTTATATGCATTATAGTTCTTCCTGGTTATCAGTATTACATCTGGCTTAAAGCATCTTAAACTACTACTAAGGGGCTCTTTAGTATGATGGCGTTAGGAAGAGTTATACTAGCTTCGATGTTATTTTTAGCATAATCACATTTGAATTCTCAATGTGTTTAACCATTTTCCATAGATTGCAATCGATGGCAAGTGCCTGAAATTGGTTTATGCAGCATCAGCTCAGCTTTTTATAGAGCATTTTCCCGCCAGTTCCGCCTGTTCCTGTTGCCTTGCCTTGGCTGCACTTAATTCACTTTAATTTTCTTGGTCTTCGTCTCCGTCTCGGTCCATATGCCCCAAGAGCGGGGGCATCATCTACACAGTTTCTCTCAACTTGCCGCATATGCCTTGCGCAACAATTACAGGACCTGCTACTTGCCACTTACCGCTTGCCACTTGCCACTTGGTCCTTGCTCCGTGCTGATTCCTGGCTTTAGCTTTGGCTTCCGCTCGTCTTCTTCTCCTGCTTCTTCTCCCGCTTCTGCTTCTTCTTCTTCTTGGCTCTGGCTCTGTTAGGCGCTTTTTGTTGTAATGCAATTTGAACAAATTAAAAAGTAGTACGTGGTAATTTTGTAGCCGCCAGGTGGCATGTGGCCACCTGGTCATCTGGACAGCTTTACCTGTTGTTGCCACAGACACGGCCAATTTGGGGCATAATTAAGGCTAATACACCGTTAATGATGGCCAACTAATCGCTCAATTGAGCTTCAATTGAATTGAAACATTTTTGATTGTGCCTTTTTTTCCTCATTTCACCCAAAATAAGCCACTTACAAAACAAACTTTTTAGGTTATTTTTTATGCTTTTCCATTGTATATTATTATTATTATTATTTCGACATATAAAGCCTCGTCAAGCAGGGCCTATTGTTAAATCATTTCAATTATAATTGTCTACTATAAATACACATTTATTTATATGGTTTATATATAGATTGTTAGCCCCAGACTCGACTTGTGGGCAACAACTCCTGGCGAGAGACTCAATTTTGTTGTACTGTGTCCAGTTGAGTTCATGCCATTTCAATTCGAATTCGAATTGATAGTCCTGCGGGCATATATATATATAGTATATAGTATATAGTATATAGACACATATATATTGTGTTGTATGTGTGCATAACTGTGCATTGCTTATCATATTGCCCAGCATCGAAATTGTGCATTAACTTGTGGTCGAGCAGTGTGGCAACATTGAACATCTCACAAAACGCAGTCAATCGCACGCAGAGTCAGTCAATCAGTCAATCAATCAGTTAGTTAATCTTTAAATGCCACAATTGTGGCAACTCGAGGAGGACTTTCTTTAAAAAGGATGTAAAAAGTGGCGTTAATAGAAAGTCCTGTTTTCTTTGGTGTGCAAAGCAATATCTTTAGCTTGAAAGTAGCTAATTCTCGCCAGGCCTTATATAAGACCATATGTTAGAAAGACCTGTTTACTTTGGTACTCTATTTTTTTAACTATCCATAACAACTCTATTGAGTCACAGCCTGAAGAGCTCTTTGCCCTGATTTCGCTTTCTTCACCAAAGACTTTTAACGGATGGATTTTCAAATTCTACGCCACAAGGTAGTTTCTCCTTCCATACGATTTTATATAACCCTACTTTTCGGAGGAGCTTAGGGCTTCTTCTACAAGATACCAGATGTCTTGTATTCCTTGTCCAGATACCTTGGAGTTGGTACGATATTTTGTGGTTATTAGCATTGATTGGCAAAGGTATTTGAGAGGCATGAGTGGGGTTCGACCCACAACTTCGGGACTATGCGCTATCCACTGGTCCTCTGAGGTTCCCTTAAGTTAGCCCAAGTACACATTATTTACCAAATGCTGATTCAACAGACAGTCATCATTAAATAGAAAAATCCTCTTTATTTTGGTATGCATAATTTAAGACCAAGCTATAGCTTGAAAGACTTGGGGCCTCGGTGGACCAGTGGATAACGCACTGTACCGCCAAACAAGCTGTGCGAATTCGAGTTCCGCTCATATCGATAGGCTTGACCCTCCTAGCCAAACTGGGTTATAGCGTAGGACTTGAAATCCATCCATGTAAAAAAAGCTCATCAGTGAAGAAAGCAGACTAGGAGGGTACATAGAAAATACGATTTTTGAACGACAAACAGATCCAAGTGACGTGAGATCAACTATATGCCAAAGTCTGCCTACTTTGGTTTGAAACTTTTGAATCCAAGCTTTATAATTGGTTCGAAAAGAAGACATATTCTCAAGATTCATATATACAAGCTCGAATTCTTGTCAAACGAATGTAATATTTAAAAAAGTCCTACCTACTTAGGTATACAATGGTATATTCAAGTATTTTTATAGCATTTGATCTGGCATTAACAGTAAGCCATATTTTCAAAAAGTCGTGTTTTCTTGGGTTTGAAACTTTTGGAAAATGTAGACATATTCTCAGAAACTATATACTCAAGCACCAACTTCTGTCAAGCAATTGTTCTATTGGAAAAAGTCCTGTTTACTTTGGTATACAAAATTATATTATATTAGAGTATTTCAATAACATGTGAAATGGCATCAACAGTCAGCCATCTTGTTTATTTGGGCTTCAAGACTTGCCAATCATGCTATATCACTGACTTGAAACAACCTAAATATAATGACATATTGACATATTCCTAGGATTTATCTTAAGAAGCTCGAACTGTTGTCAAGCAAATGTCGAAGTCCTGTTTACTTTGGTATGCAATTTTGGAGAGCGTGTTGCCCGAAACTGGCTAACCTATTTGGGATAATATCTATCTGAATAACTCTGACTGTCTATTGCTAATCTGCCTAGCTCTATCTCTATTGCTCCGCCCTCTCTCCCCCTCTCTCTCTCTCTCACACAAAACTACTCTTATGTGTACACACTCGTTCTGCTGCTGACTCGCTCTAATGTCTTCACTCTCTCTCAATCTATACTCTACCTTTGCACCTCAATCTGTTAGCTGTCTATGTTAATGAAATGTTAAGTGCCATCATAATGAAAGCAAACACGAATAAATTAAACTAATTAAAATTACAAATGAATTGAAATTAAACACAAAAAACAAGAGGAAAACGAAGAAAAAAAGTGAAACGAATTAAAATCAACACGAATCGAATTGAAACGCGAAAATCAACACGAATTTAGTCCAAAAAACGAGATGCTGGAAACCAAGTGAGACGGAGGACAAGCAACATCCGGTCACCATCGCCACCACCACCTCCCCCGTCCTCTGACCCCACTGTTTAACCCACCAGCTGCAAGCAGCTGAACTAAACCAAAACCACAAAAATGATTGCCACATTGTTCATTATCTTTGCATTTATACGCGCCTTTCCCTGGAGTCGACGTCGGGCATATGCCGCCGCCCGTGCTCCAGGACGCCAAACATTGGCGCTGACCCTGGTGCCCGCCTCGGCGGCAGCCGACAATGAGGAGCAGCGACAGCACCACCCGGAAACACAACACCAAAACCACCAACAGTTGAACAATAACAACGGACCCGGTCCCTCTATACAAGCCAACGGCAACGGGCACGATCATGCGGAGCCCATGCCACGCGCACGCCGCAAATCCTCGAAATTCCATGAGGTTACCTTCAGCGGCAGCGTGGGTGGTGGCGAAAGCGATGGCGAGAGCGCCACCCCTGGCACCACAGCAGAGGCTCAGGCCAGATCAACCCAAGCAGCCGCAGCGTTGCCCGTACATAAACGGCATTCGCTAAGCGCCACGAGCACCACCAGTAATTCCGGTTCCTTGGCATCAGCGCCATATCGCTCGCTGGGCCGATCACGTGGCTCACGTGATTACATACATGGGCAGCACGAGTATTATCAGCTGCAGGCCTCGTCCTCGTCGAATGGCATACGCCATGGACTGACACAGCGCAGCGATACCATGGCCACGGAGGCGGAGGAATTCGAGGATGAGGAGCGTCCGCCGCTGGATGATGATGAGGACGAGAGCTATGATCGTGAAACAGAAGAGTTCTATAGCAATATACAAGATGCCACCGGTACGTCGAGTAGTCGGAGTAAACGTTCCTCGCTCTTCTCACGCTCGGATAGCTCGGCGACAACCACATCCTCCAGTGGCGGTGGCACCTTCACCGGCGGCAAGCGGCGCTCAGCAGCGTCGATAATGTCCTCCTCACTCTGCTCGGATGTAATGATTGGCAGCGATCGACGCAGTTCGACGGCCACAGAATATAGTGTACGCTCGACTGGTGGATCGCTGCCGGTAAACAACCAGCGGCGCTCCAGCGGACGTATACGGCGTTATGTCTCCCGCATGACCATCGCGGGAGCCAGACGTCGCACAACGGGAAGGTAAAAAATAGTAAAATCTTTGTGTCTAACTTATCACCAGAAGCTACAATTTTAGTGTTGGACAGCTCTCCAAATACAGATAAACTCGCTATAGTAAACATAACCTCAAAGTCTTCAACATAAAATACTGCGTTATAAGACAGTCTATCGGTGTCTATAGCTTTTCTACAGCTTTTCTATTGTTTCTATTTTCACAATACTCTAGATTTCCAATTTTCTATATACGCCAGGGTAGACTTAACCTCACTTAATACACATAACCTCAAAGTATGGACCTCTTAGTCTGCCTGTGTGTTTATTATAGGTTTTACAAGTTTTACAAAAAAAAAATTGCATATAAATTTAGCTTTTTTGCCTTTTTTTTTAGTACTATTCCAAGCTCTCCTAAGAGCCATTCTCCTGCTGCCACTGCTCATGTTTGGCCAAGAGCTTTGTGCCCAACGGTCGCACCTGTTTGAAGGCTCGTTCCACATATGCCTCCTGATTAGCCTGCGTCTCCTTCGATCCGGCTCCATCTTTGCCAGCTCGTGTGGCGCAGCGCATACGCTGCATGCTAATCTCCTTGCAGGCCAGCCGTATCTCATCGCCCGTAAAATTCTCGGATAGCTTCACCAGCTCATCCAGCAGACGTGGATTCAGACTAACGATTGTGCCCAACAGACGATTGATTAGAATCGTACGCTCCGCAGCGCTGGGCAGCTGCACCAGCAGCTTCTTCTCGAAACGCCGTAGAAAAGCCTCATCAATGTCCCAGGGCAGATTGGTGCTGGCCAACACAAAGACGCCGCTCAGCGTATGCTCCATGCCGTCGAGCAGCTGGAGCAGCTCGTTCTTGAAACGCTTCGAGGATTCATGATCTGTGGAACGATCACGTTTCGATGTCAAACTCTCAATCTCATCAAAGAAGATGACGGAGGGCGCACGGCGTGCGGCCATGTGAAACAATACACGTAGTATTTTCTCGGATTCGCCACGCCATTTCGATACCATAATACTGGCGGTGATATTAAAGAATGTCACCCTGTCCCGGGTCTCGGCATATAGAGCCTTGGCCAGAAATGTTTTGCCACTGCCCGGTGGTCCGTGCAACAACAGTGAGCGCCACGGCTTGAGGCCGTGTGCAAAGAGCTGCGGATAATCGAGGGGCGTGAGCACCGCCTCCTTGACCAATTCAATGGCACACTGATTGCCACAGACATCGGACCAGCGCAGTTTGATGTCCTCGCTCAAAATGCTTGTCTTGACCAGCTCGGCCAGCGCCTGCCATTCCAGCGAGGCGAAGAGTGCGTCATCTCCCGCATGGCCGTGCTCAATTTCGCCCAGTGCACCACCGCCACCACCTGGTCGTGGTGGCTCCATTGTTGACTCGGTTGTCTCCATTTTCTTGATGTGCAGTGGCAAACGATTGGCTTGCAGTTGCCCTGGTGTCTGTTGTTGCATTTGGTATTGATGTTGTTGTTGTTGTTGTTGCTGCTGTAGCTGTTGTTGTTGGTTGTCTGTGGCAAGGCTGGCAGCAGCCGCAGCTGTGGCAGCACCGACACCCGCATGCCAGCAGGCAACCGTATCACCAGGACGATTCTGCTGCGAATGTGACTGCGCTGGGAATTGCGCCTGCTCCTTGACGCCTTTCGATGCACCGAGCTCCACCTTGAGCTTGGGCGCCATTTTCTTGAGTATCCGAGGATATTTGCCAAACTTCATGTTGAAAAAGCTGGCGTACTCCAAGTAGATGGCATCCAGGTCAACGTTGTCGCACAGCTCGAATTCCTCCGAGATTCTGCCCTCGCTCTTCAGCGCCTCGGCGCTGTTATAATAACCATTCTCCACCAGATATCGATGCATCAGATATAAGAGATTGCGTCGACGTGTGGTAAAATTTCGCACATCCTCGCACAGTATGGTTGCGGCAGCTGAGGCAGAAACGCCGTATTTGGTTTGTGGTTTCATCCTAATTGTGTATATATGTTTATATATATATATATATTTATATATAGATGTATAGATATCTGCTATGATTCTATATGTTGTGGCCTAAACTATCCAATCGAAATTGAAATAATACAACATTTGACAACACTCGCATTGTTTGCCACATTTAAACAGAGTTGCCATAACAAACCCAAACACCCCAAACGGGTGGTGCCCGGGCAACCGGGCAACCAGGAGGCAAACTGCATCAGCATTTGGCCATGGGCAACCACAGATATTGCTCAGTTACCCCCGAAAAGTCAACAAGTTGATAGAATGCATCGAATATTGGCTTTGACTTTTGGCCAGCTGCCCTATGTTTCTTGAGTTTCTTCGCTAATTAAAAATGTCCCCGGCAGATAAAGAAATGTGCCATAACATCGCCAGATCAGATGATTCTCCGAGCTAATTGTATATAGACTTTATCGTGAAATTTGCAATGCATATAAGAAAGTTGAACCTTTACCTTTGGCTAAGAGAAAATTTCTTACGCTTTACAAAATTGGCTGAAATTTAACTGAATATAAAAGTCAAGGGAGAAGGAAGAAAATTTTTATTGAATAAAATTTTTTTACCTCAATGGAGATTCGCATCTTCCGCTTAATAAATTCAACGTAATACAATTCAACCCTTAACCAAATGCGCGACAACCCGTTCAGCTGTTCCACGTCAATTTCCGCAAGAGAAAAAGTGGATGAAGTCGAGAATTCACTAGACTTTATTTATTTATGGCAATCTTCCAAACGACATGATATCCAAAATTTAAGAAAATGTATTTTTCGTATTATCTACATGAAGTATTGCGTATCTCTAGCTATAATAATTAGGGTGGTATAAGCCATTTTTACCTTTTGCCATTTTCGGCAACTTTTCCATCAAATAACATCTGAGATTATGATTCAATCATTCTGAAATTTTCAGGATTGCCTTATAGCATAGTCATAAATACAAATCCAAAGCTTAAATTATTATGTTTAGAACTATTGAATCCCTGGGCTATTATTAAGTTTTCGTAGTATCATTTTAAGATGAAACAAAAATGTTGGATGCTACTTTCTGTATAGCTTTTAAACGCAGCTACATACTAAATTGCATAATTCTAGCCTAATAATTCTGGCTGTTATACATATATGGTTACTTTCCTGGGAAATACAGGGAAAATCCATTTCATTCTATACATCTTAGAGCCAAGTTTTATTTAGTTTAATTGATGGGGCTTCATAAGGACGGAAGAACGGACAAACATACATAATGTATGTCTTTCTGTCTGTCTTTTCGGATCCCATCTGTCTCACCTGTTAGGCATATGGATTTGCAGTTTGGTACAATGAATTTTTCTATATGTTTTGCATATGTATTGTACGATATATTTTCAAGATTCAGTATTCTCTTCCAAATGTTAAAGATATATTAGTCTATGAAATCGTTTAATATCAAACTCAGTCACGCTCACATCAAAAGTCTCTATAACGTATTTTATAGAGCATACAAAATGCCGTCGTGTCCGCCGTGGGTTTGTCTCTCCGCTTTCCCCGTATTTTCTTTGCCTTAGTGACTCATCAGGTAAATTAAATTTTTTTCCCTCTTTTTTTCCCTACCTTTCCTCTCCTTTTTTTGACCAATGTGCGTCGTCTGCTGCCGGTTGTCGTCGTCGTCATCCGTCGTCCGTCGTCCGTCGTCCAATGTTGCCAAGAGGTTGCATGCTCAATTTGTTAGGGGCCGCCGGGCGACAGCTGCTCTGACGGTTAATCAAATGCGCGACGCAATGAAATGAAAATCAACGGATCTTATGGGTCGCTGCCACCACTGCCACCGCCACCACCGCCAGCTTTGCAGGCAGCCATGGGGTATACACACACATTTTGCAAGCACCACTGCCACTGCCACCTTGCCACTTCACCTGTCCATTTGCTTCTTTATGCTGCCGCTGCCGCTGCCGCTGCCGCTGCCGCTGCCACTGCCACTGCCGCTGCCAAATTATGCAACATGCACATGCAGAGGCCTTGCAACGCCCCAATGTATGCGACTTGGCAAGGCCCATCATCACTTTGCCTTTTAAAAAAACATCAACAGCCATAGTGGCTTCAAGGCGGCTTAAATGGGTTGCCAAGAGATGCTGGTGGTGGCCACGCTGCATGCCACATATCGTGCATGTGTGTGTCTGTGTGTGTGTGTGTGTGTGTGTGTGGCATGACTGATGCTGTGCCTCTGTCTGTGCCTCTGCCTGTGCCTGTGCTCATTTCATATCGCACGTTGCTCGCTCGTATTTTTAATTTGGTTTTCACACAGCAAATGGCAATGGCAACGCCACCTCCAGCTGCCCCCAGCCAAATCTTTGCGCAGCACCCACAACATGGTTGCATGCAGCAGCGTCAGCAGCGGCTGCAGCCGCCATAGCCGTAACCGTAGCCGTTGCCGTTGCCGTTGCCGTTGCCGTAGAAACCATCTTTCGACTTCTGCATTTAGTAACCAGGCAGTCAGTCTCAGGCTTTTGTTAATGGCCTTGTGACAGTTTTTTTTTTCAATTTTTTTTTGCCTCTTTATATACCCTGTAAACTTGAAAAGATGGTCTGATAGGGTCTTATGATTGTCTAAGTCTAAAGCTTAAAGTCTATTGAACTATGATCTTATTTGATTTACATCAAATCAACAAAAATTCCACAGCGTGGAATGTAGAAAATTAGTTTTTCTATCTAAAAATCGATTCCTGAACTAGCCAAAATATTTTGACAAAGTTTTGGGGTTCTAATTGATCGGGTTTTATATTTCTTTTCTCTGAAAACATGTTTTTATACTCACTGAGAAGAAAATAGTGCTGGAGATTAAAGAAGGTAGCGTCGTTGACTTCCAAAATTACCTCCAGAATAATCAATAGGAAGACAGGAAAACAAATCAAATCTGAAGCTTAAAGTCTATTGAACTATGATCTTATTTGATTTAGATCAGAGCAATTCCATAACGGAGAAGGTTTTCTAATATTAGTTTTTCAATCTTAAAATCGATTCCTTAACTAAAAGATTTTGACATAGTTTTAGGGTTCTAATTGATCGGGTTTTATATGTCTTTTATCTGAAAACATGTTTTTATAGAAGAAAATAGTGCTGGTAATTACAAAAGGTAGCGTCGTTGACTTCCAAAATTTGCCTCCAGAATAATCAATAGCAAAACAAATCAAATCTAAAGCTTAAAATCTATTGAACTATGATCCTATTTGGTTTGGATCACAGCAATTTCATAACTGAAAACATATTTTTATACTCACTGAAAAGAAAATAAGGCTGGTGATTACAGAAGGTAGTGTCGTTTGACTTCCAAAAGTTATCTAAAAGTTATAGTATAAACAGCAAGAAAACATGAGCGTTATGAGCTATCGTAATGAAGCTTGGGAAACAGCCTTCTTCTATAACTTATCATCACAATTGTCGGAAACAACGGAATGAGACCACTAAATCTACCACATCTATCGCCTCAACAATTTTGGAAACGATCTATAAACACTGAAATTATGCATCACTTCCTGAACTTGAAGGAGCATTTCTTGCGCACGACATGAGTTGGGGATTCGAGTCTACGAATCCTTGTTTGTCTTCCAAAGGTTCCCTTATTGTTCTGTCTTACAATTGGTTTTTCCATTCGAATTGAAATCTTTGATGAACCAAAGATAATGTTTTCCATAACCATTGGAATACATATTAAAACTTAAAAAAAATGTATTTCGATTTTCAAGTTTGAACAAAACATGCTTTTCTTAAGAACTTCTGAAGCACCCTCCGATTGACCCTCTGCAGCAAAGAATATGCGTGGTATCAAGCTATGAATAAGCACTCACATTTGAGTGTATTCATATTCGTACTTGTTTGTTTATGTTGCCTCAAAAGCAGCTACAACACACTCATCATCAACAACAACAACGATATCAGGCCGTGAGTGCTGCATATGTCGTTGGATTGGTTTTTGGGTTTCAGATTCAGATTCAGTTTCAGATACTGTTGGGATTCCTGTGGCCAAGGACACTTTTTTTTGCACAAATGCGCCTGAAAGTGCACACATATAGTACATGTAGTACATATGGATAGTACTTTGGGGTTCGTCCAGCTGCTGAATATTTGAAGTCCATTCATTCATTGGCCTTTGAGTTAGTTGAAACTGTTGGCCCCCTTTTTAAAGAGAATTTTGGCGCTTGAACTGGAAATAAATTAATAGTTTCATGTTCCATGTCAGTTGTTGTATTTGTTGCACATTTGCTGGCGTTGCCATATCAGCCGGCAGCTGCTTAAAGCCGAAAAGCTGCTTAATGCCAACACCTACATAAAAAGCGAAAAAGACAATGAATACTGACTGACAGAGGTGGCAGAGCGAATGAGTGCAAGTGAGTGCGGGTGAATGCCAGTGAGTAGTGAGTCAGTAGTCGGTGGCAAAGATATAGAGAGAGATTCGGGTATTGTTGTGGCAGGCAGGAAACGTGCCCCATGGCAGTCTCTGTTCATGCGCCTAATTATATGTGCAAATAAATGAACGACCCAAGCTGATTGTGATGAGTGTGCCGACTGGGTGTGAGTCTGAGTCTGAGTGTGAGTGTGAGTGTGAGTCTCTGTGTCTATATTGTGATTATTGTTTTGGGGCATAGAGATTCAACTGCTGCCGTTGGCAAAAGAGTCGACAGCTTAGCCCCAAACGCCAAACTTAATTAGTTTGTTAAGAAGGAAGCGAAATGATTGTATGAACGATTGAATGAATGCATGAATGACTCAATGACTCTATGAGTGTCTGACGCTGACAATGCTAAAGCAGAAAACAAAAAAAAAAAAAATCGCTTCACTGAACTTTATCTCATAGTTTCACATGTCCAATCAGAGTTATCATCATCATCGATAGAACAACAATTGGAAAATGATAAAACACAGAACATAACAAGTAATACGAGCCGAAAAGGGGACTGCACAACGCGCTGACATCGAAGCTTCGGGTTTGTTTCGTTTATTAGTTTTCCACTTCCATGAAGAAGAAAGGAAAATTAATGGGAAAATCTTAGCTGAAGTTAAAGACTTGTTCATGAAATTCAATCGTGTTTTTTCCACCTTTCGTACCTTGATTGAAATACCATAAAACTTGTTTAAATTGGACAGTTATGTTAGAGTCCACATAGTTGTATGGAGTTACTTTATTTTAAGGAATTTTTGATAAATGGATGAACTCCAAAGTTAAAAATTTTATCCGCTGATTATCTAATACTTTAGAAATCATTTACGTTTCAAAATATCATTCATCACTAGCCACTACATTTGCCAGAAATCTGGGCTTTTTATTTGCTATCCATGCGATTCTTTCCATCATAATTGGAGAAATACTGGTCTGCCAGACCACGAGCCATCAATCGGAAAAGGTGGTAATCAGTTGGAGCAATACGGCGGGTAGGGTAGGTCTTCCGTACGAAGTGTTTCTAAGTAAGTTTTAACCGACTGCAAAATTACTATGCTGCAAGGTTACTTTGTCATATCTATCCGAAAATTGCGGACGTTTTTCTTGCAATGCTCGACTCAATCGCATCGAATGTCGTCGGTATACCTTGCCCAATATTGTATTGTAAAACATTGTGAGACAGAAGTAGAAGATTACTGTGTTCTTGAATAGAAAGTCTTTGAAAGTCTTTAAATGTATAGAAAAGATTTTGGGATTTGAAAATTCATAATTATTGGTACTCAAATATTTCATTTCCTTTCTTAAAATTTTGCTACAAATTCAAAATGAAAGTGATTTTTATGTCGGTTTATCATTGGCATCCATTAATTTATGATTCCGAGACAATCTTTTGCTTTTGATTGAATTCTCTTGGAACTGACTAAATATTTACCAGAAACTGTAAAACTAAACATATAGTGGGAACTCCCTTAACCTAAAGAGATGGAAAATTGGATCGGTACAAGGGAAAAGCATTATTTATTTGTTCTTCGAAGACTGAAAGAAATAATTATAGCTGAAATTTACCAGCTTCTTGAGCCCATTATAATTTGACTTTCTTTGCCGAATTTCGGAAAGCACCACCAATACTCGTCGTGCGTTCCCTATTGAATCCTTTATCTCTGCTATTTCCAAGTACTCATATTTTTTAGATCTATACCATACTATGCTAATCAAGTCTATATATTTTCTTTATGATCTGTGTCCTACAAGTATTTGCACTCTGTTCTAACAATTCCAGTGAAATGCACTTGCAACTGGTTGTACACAAATATTTTTCTGAAAATGAACTCTACATCAAATCGTAGAACCGAAAAAAATGGCTAAGAGCATAAACCTGCCCGGGGTAAAAGGCTAAAAACTGAAAACTGAATACCCAAAGCTGGCGTTGACTGCGCTGCTTGCCACATAACTTTAGAAAGTGCCACAAAGTGTGCCATGGTAAATGGCGACATTGTTGCGTACAACAAAGGCAACAACAACAACAATAACAGGGGGAGCGGGGTTCGGGGGGCAGCAGCGTCAACTTTGTGCCAAGTTTACTTAATGACCCCGATATAAATTTTACTTAAAACATCATTTTTCTTTACGACTTTCGCTGCCAAAAGCATGGCCTTAAAGGCGGGTCGAGGTGGTCCGAGCGGTGTTGCAAGTGGTGCGGGTGGTGCACTGTTAGCCGAGCAAAACATAAGGAATGCCGCCAAACGAGGACACACAGAGCACTGGGCGGCACAGCGCACAGCTGCGTCACAGGTCCGTCCAACAAGCCAAAAAGTAGGAAGTTCTGAAAGGAAACAGCCAAAAGAGCGGGACCAAAACTGGTGACCGACCGACCAACTTACTGGACCAGCATCTGCTTTTGGTTATGAAAAGTATTTTCTTTAATTATGACAACGCGCTTAGATTGATGCCTCTGACCCTCTCTACCCCCTCGCTCTCTCCCTCTGTCTGTCCCTGCACTCCAATGTAACAGTTTTTGTGTCCAAGGTTTCAAACTGGATTTGCAGCTGTTGCCACAGAGTGGGGCCGGGCAGGCTGTGTGGTCTGCCATTGCCCAGGGATAACGAGAAACAACTGTCAACTGCATTAAACCCGCCGAGACCCCTCCGTAGCCCACGCACAGTTGAAACTTAATCAAACTTTTAAGCTGCGCATTTATCATACAGTATGTGGGCGCCATCTATTGGTCGCTATGCGTACTCTTAATTAAATTTAAAATGCGCACAAAATTTATCATTTTTCCGTATGTCTGAAAAGATTATATCTGCCAAAAAATGTATATAGTATGAAAACCAAAAGCTGATCAAAACTTTTGATTTAACCACAGCGCAAAGCAAGGTCACCATGGAGCGCCATCTAGTGGTGGTTAGCAAGTTGATGCTTGACAAGACACTGGAACCTGATCAATGTTATAAGTTCTTTGGTGCGACAAGCCCCCGTTCCCCCCCTGGTGGCATAGTGAAGTCAAGTTTCAGCAAGTTATCCATAAACTTGGCTACATTCGGTTAGCGGTTGCTCCCTCTGCCTCTGCTGCCGCTGCTCAGCCCGGCGGGAACCCAGGACATGAAGTTGGTTTTGGCTGTTACATTTCGAGCTGAGTTGGCCAAAAAGTTGACGCGCAACCGTCAACGCAGACAACGAACGAACGCCTGAAAGAGCGAAAATGTCTAACGAATTGAAAAACTTTAAAAGCGCCTTGTTAGGCGCGCTTCCGTTTCCTGTAGGTTGTTGTTTTAGCCGAGCACACCCTGTGTACACCCTGTACACCCTGTACACCCCTCGAGCTAACTCAGCACTCTTTTTTGCTGGCACTGAAAACTTTTGTTTTGGCGTGTGCCCTGTCAAGTCAACTTGGCCCTCAGCCATTTATAACACAAGTCAAGTTTTGGCCTAAAAGCGTCACAAGTTGCCCCTTCAATTATATTATTTCGGCAACCCGAAGGAAAAATACATCCTACATCCCACAACTACTGCCTAAATATCTAATAAAACCAAAAAGAAAAGTTAGGAAAACAGAAAAAAAAGTGCCTTTAATTAATGTATTTTCCCTCTAATTTTGCTACTTTTACAGTTTCGATGTAGAAAATGGCCAAGGCGCCCGATCACCGCTTGAGGGCGGTTCACCCAGCGCTGGTCTGGTTCTACAGAATTTACCGCAGCGCCGTGAATCCTTTTTATATCGCTCCGATTCTGACTTTGAAATGTCACCAAAGTCAATGTCCAGAAACTCAAGCATTGCTAGCGAAAGGTAAGTACGAACTACACACATTATCTTATATATATACTATAAAAAATATACTATATTATATATCGATATTACGATTTCTCACATTTGTCGATTGTTATCGCAAATTGGTCGATTTAAATTATAATTTAAATTTGAAATATTTCATTTTACTCTCATTTTTTAATGTGATTTTCAAACACTTGCTACACATTTTCCTAACATATCAACATATCGAAAAACTCACAATTCATATATATATAAACATTACATATGCATCTGTGCATCTGCATAGTTTAAAAAACTTATCAACTGAAGATCATACCATTAAACGTCCATCACTGAAAGGTTTATTCAATTTCACATCAAAAAACTACACTTTTACACTTTGGCTCTTTTCACAACACTGTCAAATACTACATTTTATTGTCATATTGCTACCAAAATGAAACTTTTATGAATACTCCTCTTACTATCACTTTTTTCAGTATTATCATATTTTACATTTACTACCTTTTCTTCTTATGAACATAAAATTTTAACTGTGAAAACGACTACTTTTATTCATGGTTTCATGTGAATACTACCTTTCTGCCAGATTTAGTACAATTTGTACTATTTCTACCACCTTCAATTATGTTACTACTTTTTCTTTTATTATCTGTGGCAATTCGTCTTTTACTACTATTGTTGAGTGTTTAATTTCCACAGCTCCGTGTGTTTTTCTGCTCCTCGAACTATTTTCATTGCTATTTCTACGTTTACTACTGTTATTGTTATCTCAATGTTTTTACTACCATTTCGGCTGCGTGTAGTATTTACTACAATATCTACTGCTACGTGATCTAAGCTACTTGTACTATATCTGCTACTATTTCAACTACTAAGTGGTCCACTGCTCCTACTACCTGTACTATAACTGCTACAATTTATACTGTGTGTTATGTGTGCTACCATTTTTTGTCCTATTCGTACTTTAACTAATGCTAATTCCTATTATCCTACGGAAAAATTTCATTACTTCAAGTTTCTTAAATACTTAGTGCTGTTCCTCCTACTACTTTTGCTATCACTACTACTACTGATGCTCCTACTATTGCTACTACTACTATTCTTACTATTACTACTATTGCTACGACAACTTACTTCGACTTTTAATTCTACTACTGCTAGTGCTACAATACCTATTTCTGCCACTATTACTTCTGCTACTAATTTTTCTACAATTACTTCTACTACTTTCCCATGACTACGACTTCTACTATCAGTATTACTACTTCCATGACCATGATTTTTACTATCACAACTACTACTATTATGATTACTAATATGACTACTACTACTATTATGACTACTACTACTACTACTACTACTAATGACTACTACTACTACTACTACTACTACTACTATGACTACTACTACTATGACTACTACTACTTTTATGACTACTACTACTATGACTACTACTACTAATATGACTACTACTAATATGACTACTACTACTACTATGACTACTACTACTACTACTACTATTATGACTACTACTATGACTACTACTACTATGACTACTACTACTATGACTACTACTACTACTATGACTACTACTATTACTATGACTACTACTACTACTA